>JAMZEH010000064.1:5620000-5622500 GCA_024699665.1 Ostrea denselamellosa
CATACACACGTATACACACATAAACACACACACACACTCACAAATACACACACATACACACAACTTACTCACACATACACACCTCCACACACACACAAACACACAGACTAAACACACACACACAACACACAAACAGATAGATATATATATTGATATCTAAAACATGTACGGTAGAATATTGATGTACCAGATGCGCATTTCGATAGAATGGATAAGATATAGAATTTTACTGGTGAAAAGGAATACAATAGCAGCACCCTACAAAACTACAGAATTGACAGTACAGATCAGCACTTTAAAAACAGCAGTTGTCGAGTACAACCCCATACAAAAGAATGCATAATGCATGTTACGACGTTTTTTTCTTATCATAGTTTTATTGTAACGTATAATCTATGTTATATATCTAGTAAAGATATACATATTGTTTGAGCATTGCCGTTATCATAATAAATAATAAATAGTCTGCTACAATTTTCATAGGTTTAGATTTAGCGCTTCTTGCATCATTTTGTTAAGAAGTAATGATGTTTCAAAAGAACAAACTGTTCCTTTTTATATTGCGATTTCGGATTGTAATGTACATTTTTATTTTATATCCTACAACTGATGTAACATTATTAGAATTATTTTTCAATATACGAAATTTCATTACTTCAGATATTTTCCCGCTCAACATATTGTTGTTTTCAGACATTAATTCTACTTGCACAATTTTATCCTACTTCTTTATTCCATTTGTTTTACAATTTCATTACAATACAGAAGGTGTAAAATTTAAAAATTGTTTTTTGTTTAAAACTAAAAGTATGACTTTTGAATATTCCTTTTGTTTCCATTATAATATCTATATTCAACATTTTAATGCCTTTCTTCACTACGTAATGCCGCAAGCCGAAATGTAATAACAATGGAAAAAAATGAAATAACCTCTAAATATTACAATTCGTGTAACTACATATTTCGTCAAGAACAACGGAAAATGCAATTCTATCGTGTGAATCGCTGGAATTAAGGGTACCGTTGTTTAAATAACTCATTATTCCAATTTCTTCATCAAACTCGGCAAACAAATACGCAATCCAAACGTTACGATTTGAAAAAACACCCAGTGTCCGTTTGATTGAGACTGATTGATTATTTGTTGTTATCCGCACTCACCGATTTGTCAGTTATCTGGTGGCGTTCAGTTTTTGTAGATGGAGGAGAAAACCCAGATACAGTGGAGCCGGGAAGAGTCCTTATATATATATATATATATATATATATATATATATATATATATATATATATACTGGACAAGAAAAGTTAAGGATCATGATTTCAGAATTATTTTTATTCATAACAAAAGCAAATAAATTATGTTAAATATATACTTAAAATGTTCAACGACAATCGAACAATACATTTTAAACCTGAGCAACCATTGTCAGGTAACCCCCCAAAACAGTTTGAAAATCAGTATGACAAATATGACAATAACAAATTTCATTACAAATGATTGAATCTTTATAAAGGCATATCAATAGGGTATATGTCCACCCTGAGCCTGTATAACGGCACGACAACGCCTCTGCATACTTCTGATGAGCCTGCGGAAGGCAATTTGTGGCAACCTTGCCCATTCCTGCTGTAAAGCTAACGTAAGCTCCTGGCGGTTTGTCGGAAGTACAGGGCGTCTGGAAACAGCTTGCTGCAACATGTCCCAGGCATGTTCTATTGGATTTAAATCCGGAGAACAACTCGGCCAATCAATACGTTCAATTGTCTCTGTAGCAAGGTAGTCGGTCACTATACGTGCTCTGTGGGGGACGAGCATTATCATCCATTAACACAAAGTCGTTGCCTATACCTCCCGCGTAAGGTCTCACAATTGGATGCAGTTTTTGTGTGTGCATGTGTATTTCTGAGTGTGTGTGTGTGTGTGTGTGTGTGTGTGTGTGTGTGTGTGGTGTGTGTGTGTGGTGTGTGTGTTTGTGTGTGTGTGTGTGTGTGTGTTGTGTGTGTTTTTGTTTGTGTGTTTATATAAAATATACATACATATCTGTGTGTTTATGTGTATGTGTGTTTATGTGTGTATGTGTGTGTGTTAGTATGTGTGTGTATTTATGTTTCTATGTGTGTGTGTGTGTGTATGTGTGTGTGTGTGTGTGTTTATATGTGTGTATTTATGTAGATATGTGTGTGGGTGTTTCTGTGTGTGCATGTGTGTGTGCGTGTTAGTATGTGTGTGTATTTATGTGTGAATGTGTGTGTGCTTGTCTGTGTATTTGTGTGTGTATGTGTGTGGTGTATGTGTGTGTTTATGTGGTGTGTGTGTATTTATGTGTGTATGTGTGTGTGTATGTATGAGTGTGTGTGTGTGGCTGTGTATGTGTGTATGTGTTTGTTTGTATGTGTGTGTGTGTGTGTGTGTGTGTGTGTGTGTGTGTATGTGTGTGTGTTTTTGTGTGCGTGTTTATATCAATAAATATTTATATATCTGTGTGTTTATGTGTAT
>JAMZEH010000064.1:5705000-5707500 GCA_024699665.1 Ostrea denselamellosa
TGTGTGTGCTTGTGTGTGTATTTATGTGTGAATGTGTGTGTGTGTGTGTGTGTGTGTTTATGTGTGTGTGTGTTTAAGAGTGTATGTGTGTATATGAGTGTGTGTGTGTATATGGTGGTGTTTGTGTGTGTATGTGTGTTTGTATGTGTGTGTCTTTGTGTGTGTGTTTGTGTGTGTGTGTGTGTGTGTGTATGTGTGTGTGTATGTGTGTGTCTTTTGTGTGTGTGTGTTTAAGAGTGTATGTGTGTATATGAGTGTGTATGTATATGGTGGTGTTTGTGTGTGTATGTTTGTTTGTATGTGTGTGTTTGCGTGTGTGTTTGCGTGCGTGCGTGCGTGCGTGCGTGCGTGTGTGTGTGTGTGTGTGTGTGTGTGTGCTTGTGTGTGTATTTATGTTTCTATGTGTGTGTGTGTGTTTTATCTGTGTGTGTGTGTTTATGGGTCTTTGTTTTTGTTTGTGTTTATGTGTGTGTGTGTTTGTGTGTGTGTGTGTGTGTGTTTGTGTGTGCTTATGTGTGTGTGTGTATGTGTGTGTTTGTGTGTCTGTTTTGTGTGTGTGTATGTGTATATGTGCGTGTGGTTTTGTGTGCGTGTTTATATAAATATATATATATATATATATATATATCTGTGTGTTTTTGTGTATATGTGTTTATGTGTGTATGTGTGTGTGTTTACGTGTGTGTTTTTATGCGTGTATGTGTGTGTGTGTGTGTGTGTGTGTGTGTGTGTGTGTGTGCTTGTGTGTGTGCTTGTGTGTGTCTTTATGTGTTTATGTGTGTGTGTGTGTGTTTATACGTGTATGTGTGTGTGTATGTTAGAGTGTGTGTGTTTATGTATGTGTGTATGTCTGTGTATGTGTGCTTATGTGTGTGTATGTGCGTGTGTATGAGTGAGTGTTTGGTGTGTATGTGTGTGTGTATGTGTGTGTGTTTATGTGTGTGTTTTTTTATGCGTGTATGTGTGTGTGTATGAGTCTGTAGGTGTGTGTGTATATAAAAAAAATACACACACATACATACAGATACAAACACACACACACACACACACTCATAAACACAAAAAAGACACATAAACACACACACACATAAAAACACACACACATAGTAACATAAATACACACACAAGCACACACACACACACATACACAAACACCACCATATATATACACACACTCATATACACACATACACTCTTAAACACACACACACATAAACACACACACACACACACACACACACACACACACACATACACACACACACACACACACACACACACACACAAACACACATACTCATACACACATTTAAACACACACATACATAAACACACATAAACACACATACATTCACACATAAATACTCACACAAGCACACACACACTCTTACACGCGCACATACACACATAACACACACACATAAACTCACACACATACACACACACACACACACACACACACACACACAAACACACATACTCATACACACATATAAACACACACATACATAAACACACATAAACACACACACATACACACAAAAGCACACACACATACACATACACACAAACACACTCATACACACATATACACACATAAACACACACACTCACAAATACACACACATACACACAACTTACTCACACATACACACCTCCACACATAGACAAACACACAGACTAAACACACACACACAACACACAAACAGATACATATATATATTGATATCTAAAACATGTACGGTAGAATATTGATGTACCAGATGCGCATTTCGATAGAATGGATAAGATATAGAATTTTACTGGTGAAAAGGAATACAATAGCAGCACCCTACAAAACTACAGAATTGACAGTACAGATCAGCACTTTAAAAACAGCAGTTCAGTACAACCCCATACAAAAGAATGCATAATGCATGTTACGACGTTTTTTTCTTATATTATCATAGTTTTATTGTAACGTATAATCTATGTTATATATCTAGTAAAGATATACATATTGTTTGAGCATTGCCGTTATCATAATAAATAATAAATAGTCTGCTACAATTTTCATAGGTTTAGATTTAGCGCTTCTTGCATCATTTTGTTAAGAAGTAATGATGTTTCAAAAAACAAACTGTTCCTTTTTATATTGCGATTTCGGATTGTAATGTACATTTTTATTTTATATCCTACAACTGATGTAACATTATTAGAATTATTTTTCCAATATACGAAATTTCATTACTTCAGATATTTTCCGCTCAACATATTGTTGTTTTCAGACATTAATTCTACTTGCACAATTTTATCCTACTTCTTTATTCCATTTGTTTTACAATTTCATTACAATACAGAAGGTGTAAAATTTAAAAATTGTTTTTTGTTGAAAACTAAAAGTATGACTTTTGAATATTCCTTTTGTTTCCATTATAATATCTATATTCAACATTTTAATGCCTTTCTTCACTACGTAATGCCGCAAGCCGAAATGTAATAACAATGGAAAAAAATGAAA
>JAMZEH010000064.1:5712500-5720000 GCA_024699665.1 Ostrea denselamellosa
TACAAACACACACACACACAAAACAGACACACAAACACACATATATACACACACACTCATATACACACATACACTCTTAAACACACACACATGTAAACACACACACACACACACACACACACACACACACACACACACACACATTCACACATAAATACACACACAAGCACACACACATACACACCACACACATACACTCATACACACGCACATACACACACATAAACACACACATGAACTCACACACATACACACAGACACACATACACACACACACATAAACACACACACTCCCATACACACACGCACACATACACACATACATACACACACAAACACATACACACATAAACACACACACACATATTAACACACACACATATATATATTGAGACACACACACATATACACACATAAACACACACACACATACTAACACACACACATAAACACACATATACATACATATATAAAAACGCACACGCAACACATACACATAAACACACAAACACACACATACACACACAAACACACACTCTCTCACACAAACACACACACACACACACATATATATATATATATATATAAAGACGCACACACACACACACACACACACACAAACAAAAAGATATAAGGACTCTTCCCGGCTCTACCGTATTTCTCCTCCATCTACAAAAAATGAAAAGTAAAAAAATCCTTGAGTGAGGATAACAACAAGTAATCAATCAGTCTCAATCAAACGGACATTTGGTGTTTTTTCAAATCGTAACGTTTGGATTGGGTATTTGTTTGCCAAATTTGATGAAGAAATCGGAATAATGAGTTATCTCAACAACGGTACCCTTATTCCAGCGATCCACACTATAGGATTGCATTTTCCGTTGTTCTTGATTCCTCAAGAATATGTTGTAACACGAAATGTAATATTTAGTGGTTATTTTATTTTTTCCGTTGTTATTACATTTCGGCTTGCGACATTGCGTAGTGAAGAAAGGCATTAAAATGTTAAATATAGATATTATAATGGAAACAACAAAAGGAATATTCAAAAGTCATACTTTTAGTTTTCAACAAAAAACAATTTTTAAATTTTACACCTTCTGTATTGTAATTAAATTGTAAAACAAATGGAATAAAGAAGTAGGATAAAATTGTGCAAGTAGAATTAATGTCTGAAAACAACAATATGTTGGGCGGAAAATATCTGAAGCAATGAAATTTCATATATTGGAAAAATAATTGTAATAATGTTACATCAATTGTAGGATATAAAATAAAAATGTACATTACAATCCGAAATCGCAATATAAAAAGGAACAGTTTGTTTTTTTTGGAACATCATTACTTCTTAACAAAATGATGCAAGAAGCGCTAAATCTAAACCTATGAAAATTGTAGCAGACTATTTATTATTTATTATGATAACGGCAATGCTCAAACAATATGTATATCTTTACTAGATATATAACATAGATTATACGTTACAATAAAACTATGATAATATAAGAAAAAAACGTCGTAACATGCATTATGCATTATTTTGTATGGTGTTGTACTGAACTGCTGTTTTTAAAGTGCTGATCTGTACTGTCAATTCTGTAGTTTTGTAGGGTGCTGCTATTGTATTCCTTTTCACCAGTAAAATTCTATATCTTATCCATTCTATCGAAATGCGCATCTGGTACATCAATATTCTACCGTACATGTTTTAGATATCAATATATATATATGTATCTGTTTGTGTGTTGTGTGTGTGTGTTTAGTCTGTGTGTTTGTGTATGTGTGGAGGTGTGTATGTAAGTTGTGTGTATGTGTGTGTATTTGTGAGTGTGTGTGTTTATGTGTGTATATGTGTGTATGAGTGTGTGTGTATGTGTATGTGTGTGTGCTTTTGTGTGTGTGTGTGTGTGTGTTTATGTGTGTGTGTGTTTATGTATGTGTGTGTTTATATGTGTGTGTATGCGTGTGTGTGTGTGTATGTGTGTGTGTATGTGTGTGAGTTTATGTGTGTGTTATGTGTGTATGTGCGTGTGTAAGAGTGTGTGTGTGCTTGTGTGTGTATTTATGTGTGAATGTGTGTGTGTGTGTTTATGTGTGTGTGTGTTTAAGAGTGTATGTGTGTATATGAGTGTGTGTGTATATGGTGGTGTTTGTGTGTGTATGTGTGTTTGTATGTATGTGTGTGTGTGTGTGTGTGTGTGTGTGTGTGTGTGTGTGTGTGTGTGTGTGTGTGTGTGTGTGTGTGTGTGTGTGTGTGTATGTATGTGTGTGTGTGTATGTGTGTGTCTTTTGTGTGTATGTGTTTAAGAGTGTATGTGTGTATATGAGTGTGTATGTATATGGTGGTGTTTGTGTGTGTATGTTTGTTTGTGTTTGCGTGTGTGTTTGCGTGCGTGCGTGCGTGCGTGCGTGCGTGCGTGTGTGTGTGTGTGTGTGTGTGTGTGTGTGTGTGTGTGTGTGTGTGTGTGTGTGTGTGTGTGTGTGTGTGTGTGTGTGTGTGTGTGTGCGTGTGTGTGTGTCTGTGTGTGTGTGCTTGTGTGTGTATTTATGTTTCTATGTGTGTGTGTGTTTTATCTGTGTGTGTGTGTGTTTATGTGTCTTTGTTTTTGTTTGTGTTTATGTGTGTGTGTGTTTGTGTGTGTGTGTGTGTGTGTTTGTGTGTGCTTATGTGTGTGTGTGTGTATGTGTGTGTTTGTGTGTCTGTTTTATGTCTGTGTATGTGTATATGTGCGTGTGGTTTTGTGTGCGTGTTTATATAAATATATATATATATATATATATATATATATATATATATATATATATATATATATATATATATATATATATCTGTGTGTTTTTGTGTATATGTGTTTATGTGTGTATGTGTGTGTGTTTACGTGTGTGTTTTTTTGCGTGTATGTGTGTGTGTATGTGTGTGTGTGTGTGTGTGTGCTTGTGTGTGTGCTTGTGTGTGTGCTTGTGGGTGTCTTTATGTGTTTATGTGTGTGTGTGTGTGTGTTTATGCGTGTATGTTTGTGTGTATGTTAGAGTGTGTGTGTTTATGTATGTGTGTATGTCTGTGTATGTGTGCTTATGTGTGTGTATGTGCGTGTGTATGAGTGAGTGTTTGGTGTGTATGTGTGTGTGTATGTGTGTGTGTTTATGTGTGTGTTTTTTTATGCGTGTATGTGTGTGTGTATGAGTCTGTAGGTGTGTGTGTATATAAAAAAAATACACACACATACATACAGATACAAACACACACACACACACACACACACACATAAACACAAAAAAAGACACATAAACACACACACACATAAAAACACACACACATAGTAACATAAATACACACACAAGCACACACACACACACACACACACACACATACACAAACACCACCATATATATACACACACTCATATACACACATACACTCTTAAACACACACACACATAAACACACACACACACACACACACATTCACACATAAATACTCACACAAGCACACACACACACTCTTACACGCGCACATACACACAAAACACACACACATAAACTCACACACATACACACACACATACACACACACACACACACATACTCATACACACATATAAACACACACATACATAAACACACATAAACACACACACATACACACAAAAGCACACACACATACACATACACACAAACACACTCATACACACATATACACACATAAACACACACACTCACAAATACACACACATACACACAACTTACTCACACATACACACCTCCACACATAGACAAACACACAGACTAAACACACACACACAACACACAAACAGATACATATATATATTGATATCTAAAACATGTACGGTAGAATATTGATGTACCAGATGCGCATTTCGATAGAATGGATAAGATATAGAATTTTACTGGTGAAAAGGAATACAATAGCAGCACCCTACAAAACTACAGAATTGACAGTACAGATCAGCACTTTAAAAACAGCAGTTCAGTACAACCCCATACAAAAGAATGCATAATGCATGTTACGACGTTTTTTTCTTATATTATCATAGTTTTATTGTAACGTATAATCTATGTTATATATCTAGTAAAGATATACATATTGTTTGAGCATTGCCGTTATCATAATAAATAATAAATAGTCTGCTACAATTTTCATAGGTTTAGATTTAGCGCTTCTTGCATCATTTTGTTAAGAAGTAATGATGTTTCAAAAAACAAACTGTTCCTTTTTATATTGCGATTTCGGATTGTAATGTACATTTTTATTTATATCCTACAACTGATGTAACATTATTAGAATTATTTTTCCAATATACGAAATTTCATTACTTCAGATATTTTCCGCTCAACATATTGTTGTTTTCAGACATTAATTCTACTTGCACAATTTTATCCTACTTCTTTATTCCATTTGTTTTACAATTTCATTACAATACAGAAGGTGTAAAATTTAAAATTGTTTTTTGTTTAAAACTAAAAGTATGACTTTTGAATATTCCTTTTGTTTCCATTATAATATCTATATTCAACATTTTAATGCCTTTCTTCACTACGTAATGCCGCAAGCCGAAATGTAATAACAATGGAAAAAAATGAAATAACCTCTAAATATTACAATTTGTGTAACTACATATTTCGTCAAGAACAACGGAAAATGCAATTCTATCGTGGGAATCGCTGGAATTAAGGGTACCGTTGTTTAAATAACTCATTATTCCAATTTCTTCATCAAACTCGGCAAACAAATACGCAATCCAAACGTTACGATTTGAAAAAACACCCAGTGTCCGTTTGATTGAGACTGATTGATTATTTGTTGTTATCCGCACTCACCGATTTGTCAGTTATCTGGTGGCGTTCAGTTTTTGTAGATGGAGGAGAAAACCCAGATACAGTGGAGCCGGGAAGAGTCCTTATATATATATATATATATATATATATATATATATATATATATATATATGTATATATATATATATATACTGGACAAGAAAAGTTAAGGATCATGATTTCAGAATTATTTTATTCATAACAAAAGCAAATAAATTATGTTAAATATATACTTAAAATGTTCAACGACAATCGAACAATACATTTTAAACCTGAGCAACCATTGTCAGGTAACCCCCCAAAACAGTTTGAAAATCAGTATGAGTAACAATAACAAATTTCATTACAAATGATTGAATCTTTATAAAGGCAATATCAATAGGGTATATGTCCACCCTGAGCCTGTATAACGGCACGACAACGCCTCTGCATACTTCTGATGAGCCTGCGGAAGGCAATTTGTGGCAACCTTGCCCATTCCTGCTGTAAAGCTAACGTAAGCTCCTGGCGGTTTGTCGGAAGTACAGGGCGTCTGGAAACAGCTTGCTGCAACATGTCCCAGGCATGTTCTATTGGATTTAAATCCGGAGAACAACTCGGCCAATCAATACGTTCAATTGTCTCTGTAGCAAGGTAGTCGGTCACTATACGTGCTCTGTGGGGACGAGCATTATCATCCATTAACACAAAGTCGTTGCCTATACCTCCCGCGTAAGGTCTCACAATTGGATGCAGTTTTTGTGTGTGCATGTGTATTTCTGAGTGTGTGTGTGTGTGTGTGTGTGTGTGTGTGTGTGTGTGTGTGTGTGTGTGTGTGTGTGTGTGTGTGTGTGTGTGTTGTCTGTGTTTTTGTGTGTGTGTTTATATAAATATACATACATATCTGTGTGTTTATGTGTATGTGTGTTTATGTGTATATGTGTGTGTGTTAGTATGTGTGTGTATTTATGTTTCTATGTGTGTGTGTGTGTATGTGTGTGTGTGTGTGTTTATATGTGTGTATTTATGTAGATATGTGTGTGGGTGTTTCTGTGTGTGCATGTGTGTGTGCGTGTTAGTATGTGTGTGTATTTATGTGTGTATGTGTGTGTGCTTGTCTGTGTATTTGTGTGTGTATGTGTGTGTGTATGTGTGTGTTTATGTGTGTGTGTGTATTTATGTGTGTATGTGTGTGTGTATGTATGAGTGTGTGTGTGTGGCTGTGTATGTGTTTGTTTGTATGTGTGTGTGTGTGTGTGTGTGTGTGTGTGTGTGTGTGTGTGTGTGTGTGTGTGTATGTGTGTGTGTTTTTGTGTGCGTGTTTATATAAATAAATATTTATATATCTGTGTGTTTATGTGTATGTGTATTTTTGTGTGTATGTATGTGTGTGTTTATGTGTGTGTGTGTGTGTGTGTGTGTTTATGTGTGCGTGTTTATATCAATAAATATTTATATATCTGTGTGTTTATGTGTATGTGTATTTTTGTGTGTATGTATGTGTGTGTTTATGTGTGTGTGTGAATTAGTGTGTTTGTGTGTATATGTGTGTGTGTATGTGTGCGTGTTTATATAAATATAAATATATATATATCTCTGTGTTTATGTGTAGGTGTATTTATGTTTGTATGTGTGTGTGTGTTTCTGTGTGTGTGTTTTGTGTGTGTATGTGTGTATATGTGTGTATATGTGTGTGTTAGTATGTATGTGTATTTATGTGTGTATGTGTGTGTGTGTGTATGTGTGTGTGTTTTATGTGTGTATGTGTGCATATGTGTTCATTTGTGCACTTGTGTGTGTATGAGTGTGTGTGTATGTGTGTGTGTGTATGTGTGTGTGTCTGTGTGTGTATGTGTGTGTGCTTGTGTGTGTATTTATGTGTGTATCTGTGTGTGTGTTTCTGTGTGTGTCTTTTGTGTGTGTGTGTTTAAGAGTGTATGTGTGTATATGAGTGTGTATGTATATGGTGGTGTGTGTGTGTGTGTGTGTGTGTTGTGTGTGTTTTTGTGTGTGTGTTTATATAAATATACATACATATCTGTGTGTTTATGTGTATGTGTGTTTATGTGTGTATGTGTGTGTGTTAGTATGTGTGTGTATTTATGTTTCTATGTGTGTGTGTGTGTATGTGTGTGTGTGTGTGTTTATATGTGTGTATTTATGTAGATATGTGTGTGGGTGTTTCTGTGTGTGCATGTGTGTGTGCGTGTTAGTATGTGTGTGTATTTATGTGTGTATGTGTGTGTGCTTGTCTGTGTATTTGTGTGTGTATGTGTGTGTGTATGTGTGTGTTTATGTGTGTGTGTGTATTTATGTGTGTATGTGTGTGTGTATGTATGAGTGTGTGTGTGTGGCTGTGTATGTGTGTATGTGTTTGTTTGTATGTGTGTGTGTGTGTGTGTGTGTGTGTATGTGTGTGTGTTTTTGTGTGCGTGTTTATATAAATAAATATTTATATATCTGTGTGTTTATGTGTATGTGTATTTTTGTGTGTATGTATGTGTGTGTTTATGTGTGTGTGTGTGTGTGTGTGTGTGTGTTTATGTGTGCGTGTTTATATCAATAAATATTTATATATCTGTGTGTTTATGTGTATGTGTATTTTTGTGTGTATGTATGTGTGTGTTTATGTGTGTGTGTGAATTAGTGTGTTTGTGTGTATATGTGTGTGTGTATGTTTGCGTG
>JAMZEH010000064.1:5725000-5727500 GCA_024699665.1 Ostrea denselamellosa
ATGTGTGTGTTATGTGTGTATGTGCGTGTGTAAGAGTGTGTGTGTGCTTGTGTGTGTATTTATGTGTGAATGTGTGTGTGTGTGTGTGTGTGTTTATGTGTGTGTGTGTTTAAGAGTGTATGTGTGTATATGAGTGTGTGTGTGTATATGGTGGTGTTTGTGTGTGTATGTGTGTTTGTATGTGTGTGTCTTTGTGTGTGTGTTTGTGTGTGTGTGTGTGTGTGTGTATGTGTGTGTGTATGTGTGTGTCTTTTGTGTGTGTGTGTTTAAGAGTGTATGTGTGTATATGAGTGTGTATGTATATGGTGGTGTTTGTGTGTGTATGTTTGTTTGTATGTGTGTGTTTGCGTGTGTGTTTGCGTGCGTGCGTGCGTGCGTGCGTGCGTGTGTGTGTGTGTGTGTGTGTGTGTGTGCTTGTGTGTGTATTTATGTTTCTATGTGTGTGTGTGTGTTTTATCTGTGTGTGTGTGTTTATGGGTCTTTGTTTTTGTTTGTGTTTATGTGTGTGTGTGTTTGTGTGTGTGTGTGTGTGTGTTTGTGTGTGCTTATGTGTGTGTGTGTATGTGTGTGTTTGTGTGTCTGTTTTGTGTGTGTGTATGTGTATATGTGCGTGTGGTTTTGTGTGCGTGTTTATATAAATATATATATATATATATATATATATCTGTGTGTTTTTGTGTATATGTGTTTATGTGTGTATGTGTGTGTGTTTACGTGTGTGTTTTTATGCGTGTGTGTGTGTGTGTGTGTGTGTGTGTGTGTGTGTGTGTGTGTGTGTGTGCTTGTGTGTGTGCTTGTGTGTGTCTTTATGTGTTTATGTGTGTGTGTGTGTGTTTATACGTGTATGTGTGTGTGTATGTTAGAGTGTGTGTGTTTATGTATGTGTGTATGTCTGTGTATGTGTGCTTATGTGTGTGTATGTGCGTGTGTATGAGTGAGTGTTTGGTGTGTATGTGTGTGTGTATGTGTGTGTGTTTATGTGTGTGTTTTTTTATGCGTGTATGTGTGTGTGTATGAGTCTGTAGGTGTGTGTGTATATAAAAAAAATACACACACATACATACAGATACAAACACACACACACACACACACTCATAAACACAAAAAAGACACATAAACACACACACACATAAAAACACACACACATAGTAACATAAATACACACACAAGCACACACACACACACATACACAAACACCACCATATATATACACACACTCATATACACACATACACTCTTAAACACACACACACATAAACACACACACACACACACACACACACACATACACACACACACACACACACACACACACACACACAAACACACATACTCATACACACATTTAAACACACACATACATAAACACACATAAACACACACACATTCACACATAAATACTCACACAAGCACACACACACTCTTACACGCGCACATACACACATAACACACACACATAAACTCACACACATACACACACACACACACACACACACACACACAAACACACATACTCATACACACATATAAACACACACATACATAAACACACATAAACACACACACATACACACAAAAGCACACACACATACACATACACACAAACACACTCATACACACATATACACACATAAACACACACACTCACAAATACACACACATACACACAACTTACTCACACATACACACCTCCACACATAGACAAACACACAGACTAAACACACACACACAACACACAAACAGATACATATATATATTGATATCTAAAACATGTACGGTAGAATATTGATGTACCAGATGCGCATTTCGATAGAATGGATAAGATATAGAATTTTACTGGTGAAAAGGAATACAATAGCAGCACCCTACAAAACTACAGAATTGACAGTACAGATCAGCACTTTAAAAACAGCAGTTCAGTACAACCCCATACAAAAGAATGCATAATGCATGTTACGACGTTTTTTTCTTATATTATCATAGTTTTATTGTAACGTATAATCTATGTTATATATCTAGTAAAGATATACATATTGTTTGAGCATTGCCGTTATCATAATAAATAATAAATAGTCTGCTACAATTTTCATAGGTTTAGATTTAGCGCTTCTTGCATCATTTTGTTAAGAAGTAATGATGTTTCAAAAAACAAACTGTTCCTTTTTATATTGCGATTTCGGATTGTAATGTACATTTTTATTTTATATCCTACAACTGATGTAACATTATTAGAATTATTTTTCCAATATACGAAATTTCATTACTTCAGATATTTTCCGCTCAACATATTGTTGTTTTCAGACATTAATTCTACTTGCACAATTTTATCCTACTTCTTTATTCCATTTGTTTTACAATTTCATTACAATACAGAAGGTGTAAAATTTAAAAATTGTTTTTTGTTTAAAACTAAAAGTATGACTTTTGAATATTCCTTTTGTTTCCATTATAATATCTATATTCAACATTTTAATGCCTTTCTTCACTACGTAATGCCGCA
>JAMZEH010000064.1:5735000-5742500 GCA_024699665.1 Ostrea denselamellosa
CTTTAAAAACAGCAGTTCAGTACAACCCCATACAAAAGAATGCATAATGCATGTTACGACGTTTTTTTCTTATATTATCATAGTTTTATTGTAACGTATAATCTATGTTATATATCTAGTAAAGATATACATATTGTTTGAGCATTGCCGTTATCATAATAAATAATAAATAGTCTGCTACAATTTTCATAGGTTTAGATTTAGCGCTTCTTGCATCATTTTGTTAAGAAGTAATGATGTTTCAAAAAACAAACTGTTCCTTTTTATATTGCGATTTCGGATTGTAATGTACATTTTTATTTTATATCCTACAACTGATGTAACATTATTAGAATTATTTTTCCAATATACGAAATTTCATTACTTCAGATATTTTCCGCTCAACATATTGTTGTTTTCAGACATTAATTCTACTTGCACAATTTTATCCTACTTCTTTATTCCATTTGTTTTACAATTTCATTACAATACAGAAGGTGTAAAATTTAAAAATTGTTTTTTGTTTAAAACTAAAAGTATGACTTTTGAATATTCCTTTTGTTTCCATTATAATATCTATATTCAACATTTTAATGCCTTTCTTCACTACGTAATGCCGCAAGCCGAAATGTAATAACAATGGAAAAAAATGAAATAACCTCTAAATATTACAATTTGTGTAACTACATATTTCGTCAAGAACAACGGAAAATGCAATTCTATCGTGGGAATCGCTGGAATTAAGGGTACCGTTGTTTAAATAACTCATTATTCCAATTTCTTCATCAAACTCGGCAAACAAATACGCAATCCAAACGTTACGATTTGAAAAAACACCCAGTGTCCGTTTGATTGAGACTGATTGATTATTTGTTGTTATCCGCACTCACCGATTTGTCAGTTATCTGGTGGCGTTCAGTTTTTGTAGATGGAGGAGAAAACCCAGATACAGTGGAGCCGGGAAGAGTCCTTATATATATATATATATATATATATATATATATATATATATATATATATATATATATATGTATATATATATATATATACTGGACAAGAAAAGTTAAGGATCATGATTTCAGAATTATTTTATTCATAACAAAAGCAAATAAATTATGTTAAATATATACTTAAAATGTTCAACGACAATCGAACAATACATTTTAAACCTGAGCAACCATTGTCAGGTAACCCCCCAAAACAGTTTGAAAATCAGTATGAGTAACAATAACAAATTTCATTACAAATGATTGAATCTTTATAAAGGCAATATCAATAGGGTATATGTCCACCCTGAGCCTGTATAACGGCACGACAACGCCTCTGCATACTTCTGATGAGCCTGCGGAAGGCAATTTGTGGCAACCTTGCCCATTCCTGCTGTAAAGCTAACGTAAGCTCCTGGCGGTTTGTCGGAAGTACAGGGCGTCTGGAAACAGCTTGCTGCAACATGTCCCAGGCATGTTCTATTGGATTTAAATCCGGAGAACAACTCGGCCAATCAATACGTTCAATTGTCTCTGTAGCAAGGTAGTCGGTCACTATACGTGCTCTGTGGGGACGAGCATTATCATCCATTAACACAAAGTCGTTGCCTATACCTCCCGCGTAAGGTCTCACAATTGGATGCAGTTTTTGTGTGTGCATGTGTATTTCTGAGTGTGTGTGTGTGTGTGTGTGTGTGTGTGTGTGTGTGTGTGTGTGTGTGTGTGTGTGTGTGTGTGTGTGTGTGTGTGTGTGTGTGTGTGTGTGTGTGTGTGTGTGTGTGTGTGTGTGTGTGTTTGTGTGTGTCTGTGTGTGTGTGTGTGTGTGTGTGTGTTGTGTGTCTTTTTGTGTGTGTGTTTATATAAATATACATACATATCTGTGTGTTTATGTGTATGTGTGTTTATGTGTGTATGTGTGTGTGTTAGTATGTGTGTGTATTTATGTATGTATGTGTGTGTGTGTATGTGTGTGTGTGTGTGTTTATATGTGTGTATTTATGTGGATATGTGTGTGGGTGTTTCTGTGTGTGCATGTGTGTGTGCGTGTTAGTATGTGTGTGTATTTATGTGTGTATGTGTGTGTGCTTGTCTGTGTATTTGTGTGTGTATGTGCGTGTGTATGTGTGTGTTTATGTGTGTGTGTGTGTGTATTTATGTGTGTATGTGTGTGTGTATGTATGAGTGTGTGTGTGTGGCTGTGTATGTGTGTAAGTGTTTGTTTGTATGTGTGTGTGTGTGTGTGTGTGTATGTGTGTGTGTTTTTGTGTGCGTGTTTATATAAATAAATATTTATATATCTGTGTGTTTATGTGTATGTGTATTTTTGTGTGTATGTATGTGTGTGTTTATGTGTGTGTGTGTGTGTGTGTGTGTGTGTGTGTGTGTGTGTGTGTGTTTATGTGTGCGTGTTTATATCAATAAATATTTATATATCTGTGTGTTTATGTGTATGTGTTTTTGTGTGTGTATGTATGTGTGTGTTTATGTGTGTGTGTGAATTAGTGTGTTTGTGTGTATATGTGTGTGTGTATGTGTGCGTGTTTATATAAATGTAAATATATATATATCTCTGTGTTTATGTGTAGGTGTATTTATGTTTGTATGTGTGTGTGTGTTTCTGTGTGTGTGTTTTGTGTGTGTATGTGTGTATATGTGTGCATATAGGTGTGTGTTAGTATGTATGTGTATTTATGTGTGTATGTGTGTGTGTGTGTATGTGTGTGTGTTTTGTGTGTGTATGTGTGCATATGTGTTCATTTTTGCACGTGTGTGTGTATGAGTGTGTGTGTGTGTGTGTGTATGTATGTGTGTGTGTATATATATGTGTGTATGTGTGTGTATGTGTGTGTGCTTGTGTGTGTATTTATGTGTGTATGTGTGTGTGTGTTTCTGTGTGTGTCTTTTGTGTGTGTGTGTTTAAGAGTGTATGTGTGTATATGAGTGTGTATGTATATGGTGGTGTTTGTGTGTGTATGTGTGTTTGTATGTGTGTGTTTGCGTGTGTGTTTGCGTGCGTGCGTGCGTGCGTGCGTGTGTGTGTTTGTGTGTGTGTGTGTGTGTGTGTGTGTGTGTGCTTGTGTGTGTATTTATGTTTCTATGTGTGTGTGTGTTTTATCTGTGTGTGTTTATGTGTCTTTGTTTTTGTTTGTGTTTATGTGTGTGTGTGTTTGTGTGTGTGTGTGTTTGTGTGTGCTTATGTGTGTGTGTATCTGTGTGTTTGTGTGTCTGTTTTGTGTGTGTGTATGTGTATATGTGCGTGTGGTTTTGTGTGCGTGTTTATGTAAATATATATATATATATATATATATCTGTGTGTTTTTGTGTATATGTGTTTATGTGTGTATGAGTTAGTGTTTACGTGTGTGTGTTTTTATGCGTGTATGAGTGTGTGTATGTGTGTATATATATGTGTGTATATATATGTTTGTGTATGTGTGTGTGTGTGTGTGTGTGTGTGTGTGCTTGTGTGTGTCTTTATATGTTTATGCGTGTGTGTTTATGTGTGTGTGTGTATAAGTGTGTATGTGCGTGTGTTTATGTGTGTGTGTGCGCGTGTGTGTGTCTGTATATGTTTATGCGTGTGTGTTTATGTGTGTCTGTGTGTTTTTGTGTGTATGTGTGTGTGTATGTATGGGTGTATGAGTGTGTGTATGCGTGTTTAGATATGTGTGTGTATGTGTGTGTGTGTGCGTGTGTGTGTGTGCTTGTGTGTGTCTTTATATGTTTATGCGTGTGTGTTTATGTGTGTGTGTGTGTTTTTGTGTGTATGTGTGTGTACATGTGTGTGTGTATGTATGCGTGTATGAGTGTGTGTATGTGTGTATATATATGTGTGCGTATGTGTGTGTGTGTGTGTGCTTGTGTGTGTCTTTATATGTTTATGCGTGTGTGTTTATGTGTGTGTGTGTGTGTATAAGTGTGTATGTGCGTGTGTTTATGTGTGTGTATGTGCGAGTGCGGGTGTGTGTGTGTGTGTGTGTGTGTGTGTGTGTATGTGTGTGTGTGTGTGTGTGTGTGTATGTGTGTGTGTGGTTGTGTGTGTACGTGTGTGTGTGTGTGTTTGTGTGTGTGTGTGTGTGCTTGTGTGTGTCTTTATGTGTGTGTGTGTTTATGTGTGTGTGTGTGTGTGTGTTTATGCGTGTATGTGTGTGTGTATGAATGTGTGTGTATGTTAGAGTGTACGTGTTTATGTGTGTGTGTATGTCTGTGTATGTGTGTTTATGTGTGTGTAGGTGTGTGTGTATGAGTGAGTGTTTGGTGTGTATGTGTGTGTGTATGTGTGTGTGTGTTTATGTGTGTGTTTTTTATGCGTGTATGTGTGTGTGTATGAGTGTAGGTGTGTGTGTATGCAAAGAAAATACACACACACACACATACAGATACAAAAACACACAAACATACACATAAACACAAAAAAAAGACACATAAACACACACACACACATAAAAACACACACACATAGAACCATAAATACACACACAAGCACACACAAACACACACACACACACACACACGCACAAACACACACACACATACACAAACACACACATATACACACACACTCATATACACACATACATTCTTAAACACACACACACATAAACACATACACACACACATTCACACAAAAATACACACACACATAAACACACACACATAAACCCATAAAGAAACACACAAGCACACACACACACACACACTTAAACACACACATACACGCATAAAAACACACACAAATAAACACACACACATACACATACACACACATAAACACACACAAAAACACAAACACATATAAACACGCACACACATACACACATAAATACATGCAGAAGCACACAGACATACACACCACATACACACTCATACACACGCACATACACACACATAAACACAGATACACACACATACACACACATAAACACACACACTCTAACATACATACACACACACACACTCATACACACACATACACGCATAAAAACACACAAATAAACACACACGCATAAACACACATACACACACATATACACACACACTCTAACATACACACACACACACACTCATACACACACATACACGCATAAAAACACACAAATAAACACACACTCATATACACACACATACACACACATACACACACACATAAACACACCTACTCTAACATAAACACACACACACACATTCATACATACATAAAAACACACACACATAAACACACAAACATACACACATAAACACATATACACAAAAACACACAGATATATATATATATATTATATAAACACGCACATATACACATACACACACACACACAAAACAGACACACAAACACACATATATACACACACACTCATATACACACATACAGTCTTAAACACACACACATGTAAACACACACACACACACACACATTCACACATAAATACACACACAAGCACACACACATACACACCACACACATACACTCATACACACGCACATACACACACATAAACACACACATAAACTCACACACATACACACAGACACACATACACACACACACATCAACACACACACTCCCATACACACACGCACACATACACACATACATACACACACAAACACATACACACATAAACACACACACATATTAACACACACACATATATATATTGAGACACACACACATATACACACATAAACACACACACACATACTAACACACACACATAAACACACATATACATACATATATAAAAACGCACACACAACACATACACATAAACACACACAAACAAAAAGATATAAGGACTCTTCCCGGCTCTACCGTATTTCTCCTCCATCTACAAAAAATGAAAAGTAAAAAAATCCTTGAGTGAGGATAACAACAAGTAATCAATCAGTCTCAATCAAACGGACATTTGGTGTTTTTTCAAATCGTAACGTTTGGATTGGGTATTTGTTTGCCAAATTTGATGAAGAAATCGGAATAATGAGTTATCTCAACAACGGTACCCTTATTCCAGCGATCCACACTATAGGATTGCATTTTCCGTTGTTCTTGATTCCTCAAGAATATGTTGTAACACGAAATGTAATATTTAGTGGTTATTTTATTTTTTCCGTTGTTATTACATTTCGGCTTGCGACATTGCGTAGTGAAGAAAGGCATTAAAATGTTAAATATAGATATTATAATGGAAACAACAAAAGGAATATTCAAAAGTCATACTTTTAGTTTTCAACAAAAAACAATTTTTAAATTTTACACCTTCTGTATTGTAATTAAATTGTAAAACAAATGGAATAAAGAAGTAGGATAAAATTGTGCAAGTAGAATTAATGTCTGAAAACAACAATATGTTGGGCGGAAAATATCTGAAGCAATGAAATTTCATATATTGGAAAAATAATTGTAATAATGTTACATCAATTGTAGGATATAAAATAAAAATGTACATTACAATCCGAAATCGCAATATAAAAAGGAACAGTTTGTTTTTTTTGCAACATCATTACTTCTTAACAAAATGATGCAAGAAGCGCTAAATCTAAACCTTTGAAAATTGTAGCACACAATATATTATTTATTATGATAACGGTAATGCTCAAACAATATGTATATCTTTACTAGATATATAACATAGATTATACGTTAGAATAAAAATATGATAATATCAGAAAAAACGTCGTAACATGCATTATGCATTATTTTGTATGGTGTTGTACTGAACTGCTGTTTTTAAAGTGCTGATCTGTACTGTCAATTCTGTAGTTTTGTAGGGTGCTGCTATTGTATTCCTTTTCACCAGTAAAATTCTATATCTTATCCATTCTATCGAAATGCGCATCTGGTACATCAATATTCTACCGTACATGTTTTAGATATCAATATATATATATGTATCTGTTTGTGTGTTGTGTGTGTGTGTTTAGTCTGTGTGTTTGTGTAAGTGTGGAGGTGTGTATGTAAGTTGTGTGTATGTGTGTGTATTTGTGAGTGTGTGTGTTTATGTGTGTATATGTGTGTATGAGTGTGTGTGTATGTGTATGTGTGTGTGCTTTTGTGTGTGTGTGTTTATGGGTCTTTGTTTTTGTTTGTGTTTATGTGTGTGTGTGTTTGTGTGTGTGTGTGTGTGTTTGTGTGTGCTTATGTGTGTGTGTGTATGTGTGTGTTTGTGTGTCTGTTTTGTGTGTGTGTATGTGTATATGTGCGTGTGGTTTTGTGTGCGTGTTTATATAAATATATATATATATATATATATATCTGTGTGTTTTTGGGTATATGTGTTTATGTGTGTATGTGTGTGTGTTTACGTGTGTGTTTTTATGCGTGTATGTGTGTGTGTGTATGTGTGTGTGTGTGTGTGTGTGTGTGTGTGTGTGTGTGTGGGTGTGTGTGTGTGTGCTTGTGTGTGTGCTTGTGTGTGTCTTTATGTGTTTATGTGTGTGTGTGTGTGTTTATACGTGTATGTGTGTGTGTATGTTAGAGTGTGTGTGTTTATGTATGTGTGTATGTCTGTGTATGTGTGCTTATGTGTGTGTATGT
>JAMZEH010000064.1:5750000-5755000 GCA_024699665.1 Ostrea denselamellosa
GATCCACACTATAGGATTGCATTTTCCGTTGTTCTTGATTCCTCAAGAATATGTTGTAACACGAAATGTAATATTTAGTGGTTATTTTATTTTTTCCGTTGTTATTACATTTCGGCTTGCGACATTGCGTAGTGAAGAAAGGCATTAAAATGTTAAATATAGATATTATAATGGAAACAACAAAAGGAATATTCAAAAGTCATACTTTTAGTTTTCAACAAAAAACAATTTTTAAATTTTACACCTTCTGTATTGTAATGAAATTGTAAAACAAATGGAATAAAGAAGTAGGATAAAATTGTGCAAGTAGAATTAATGTCTGAAAACAACAATATGTTGGGCGGAAAATATCTGAAGCAATGAAATTTCATATATTGGAAAAATAATTGTAATAATGTTACATCAATTCTGGAATATAAAATAAAAATGTACATTACAATCCGAAATCGCAATATAAAAAGGAACAGTTTGTTTTTTTTGGAACATCATTACTTCTTAACAAAATGATGCAAGAAGCGCTAAATCTAAACCTATGAAAATTGTAGCAGACTATTTATTATTTATTATGATAACGGCAATGCTCAAACAATATGTATATCTTTACTAGATATATAACATAGATTATACGTTACAATAAAACTATGATAATATAAGAAAAAAACGTCGTAACATGCATTATGCATTATTTTGTATGGTGTTGTACTGAACTGCTGTTTTTAAAGTGCTGATCTGTACTGTCAATTCTGTAGTTTTGTAGGGTGCTGCTATTGTATTCCTTTTCACCAGTAAAATTCTATATCTTATCCATTCTATCGAAATGCGCATCTGGTACATCAATATCCTACCGTACATGTTTTAGATATCAATATATATATATGTATCTGTTTGTGTGTTGTGTGTGTGTGTTTAGTCTGTGTGTTTGTGTATGTGTGGAGGTGTGTATGTAAGTTGTGTGTATGTGTGTATGTGTGTGTATTTGTGAGTGTGTGTGTTTATGTGTGTATATGTGTGTATGAGTGTGTGTGTATGTGTATGTGTGTGTGCTTTTGTGTGTGTGTGTGTGTGTGTGTTTATGTGTGTGTGTGTTTATGTATGTGTGTGTTTATATGTGTGTGTATGCGTGTGTGTGTGTGTGTGTATGTGTGTGTGTATGTGTGTGAGTTTATGTGTGTGTTATGTGTGTATGTGCGTGTGTAAGAGTGTGTGTGTGCTTGTGTGTGTATTTATGTGTGAATGTGTGTGTGTGTGTTTATGTGTGTGTGTGTTTAAGAGTGTATGTGTGTATATGAGTGTGTGTGTATATGGTGGTGTTTGTGTGTGTATGTGTGTTTGTATGTGTGTGTGTGTGTGTGTGTGTGTGTGTGTGTATGTGTGTGTGTATGTGTGTGTCTTTTGTGTGTATGTGTTTAAGAGTGTATGTGTGTATATGAGTGTGTATGTATATGGTGGTGTTTGTGTGTGTATGTTTGTTTGTGTTTGCGTGTGTGTTTGCGTGCGTGCGTGCGTGCGTGCGTGTGTGTGTGTGTGTGTGTGTGTGTGTGTGTGTGTGTGTGTGTGTGTGTGTGTGTGTGTGTGTGTGTGTGTGTGCTTGTGTGTGTATTTATGTTTCTATGTGTGTGTGTGTTTTATCTGTGTGTGTGTGTTTATGTGTCTTTGTTTTTGTTTGTGTTTATGTGTGTGTGTGTTTGTGTGTGTATGTGTGTGTGTTTGTGTGTGCTTATGTGTGTGTGTGTGTATGTGTGTGTTTGTGTGTCTGTTTTGTGTGTGTGTATGTGTATATGTGCGTGTGGTTTTGTGTGCGTGTTTACGTGTGTGTTTTTATGCGTGTATGTGTGTGTGTATGTGTGTGTGTGTGTGTGTGTGCTTGTGTGTGTGCTTGTGTGTGTGCTTGTGTGTGTCTTTATGTGTTTATGTGTGTGTGTGTGTTTATGCGTGTATGTGTGTGTGTATGTTAGAGTGTGTGTGTTTATGTATGTGTGTATGTCTGTGTATGTGTGCTTATGTGTGTGTATGTGCGTGTGTATGAGTGAGTGTTTGGTGTGTATGTGTGTGTGTATGTGTGTGTGTTTATGTGTGTGTTTTTTTATGCGTGTATGTGTGTGTGTATGAGTCTGTAGGTGTGTGTGTATATAAAAAAAAATACACACACATACATACAGATACAAACACACACACACACACACACACACACACATAAACACAAAAAAAGACACATAAACACACACACACATAAAAACACACACACATAGTAACATAAATACACACACAAGCACACACACACACACACACACACACACACACACACACACACATACACAAACACCACCATATATATACACACACTCATATACACATATACACTCTTAAACACACACACACATAAACACACACACACACACACATTCACACATAAATACTCACACAAGCACACACACACACTCTTACACGCGCACATACACACAAAACACACACACATAAACTCACACACATACACACACACATACACACACACACACACACATACTCATACACACATATAAACACACACATACATAAACACACATAAACACACACACATACACACAAAAGCACACACACATACACATACACACAAACACACTCATACACACATATACACACATAAACACACACACTCACAAATACACACACATACACACAACTTACTCACACATACACACCTCCACACATAGACAAACACACAGACTAAACACACACACACAACACACAAACAGATACATATATATATTGATATCTAAAACATGTACGGTAGAATATTGATGTACCAGATGCGCATTTCGATAGAATGGATAAGATATAGAATTTTACTGGTGAAAAGGAATACAATAGCAGCACCCTACAAAACTACAGAATTGACAGTACAGATCAGCACTTTAAAAACAGCAGTTCAGTACAACCCCATACAAAAGAATGCATAATGCATGTTACGACGTTTTTTTCTTATATTATCATAGTTTTATTGTAACGTATAATCTATGTTATATATAAGTAAAGATAAGTAAAGATATACATATTGTTTGAGCATTGCCGTTATCATAATAAATAATAAATAGTCTGCTACAATTTTCATAGGTTTAGATTTAGCGCTTCTTGCATCATTTTGTTAAGAAGTAATGATGTTTCAAAAAACAAACTGTTCCTTTTTATATTGCGATTTCGGATTGTAATGTACATTTTTATTTTATATCCTACAACTGATGTAACATTATTAGAATTATTTTTCCAATATACGAAATTTCATTACTTCAGATATTTTCCGCTCAACATATTGTTGTTTTCAGACATTAATTCTACTTGCACAATTTTATCCTACTTCTTTATTCCATTTGTTTTACAATTTCATTACAATACAGAAGGTGTAAAATTTAAAAATTGTTTTTTGTTTAAAACTAAAAGTATGACTTTTGAATATTCCTTTTGTTTCCATTATAATATCTATATTCAACATTTTAATGCCTTTCTTCACTACGTAATGCCGCAAGCCGAAATGTAATAACAATGGAAAAAAAATGAAATAACCTCTAAATATTACAATTTGTGTAACTACATATTTCGTCAAGAACAACGGAAAATGCAATTCTATCGTGGGAATCGCTGGAATTAAGGGTACCGTTGTTTAAATAACTCATTATTCCAATTTCTTCATCAAACTCGGCAAACAAATACGCAATCCAAACGTTACGATTTGAAAAAACACCCAGTGTCCGTTTGATTGAGACTGATTGATTATTTGTTGTTATCCGCACTCACCGATTTGTCAGTTATCTGGTGGCGTTCAGTTTTTGTAGATGGAGGAGAAAACCCAGATACAGTGGAGCCGGGAAGAGTCCTTATATATATATATATATATATATATATATATATATATATATATATATATGTATATATATATATATATACTGGACAAGAAAAGTTAAGGATCATGATTTCAGAATTATTTTATTCATAACAAAAGCAAATAAATTATGTTAAATATATACTTAAAATGTTCAACGACAATCGAACAATACATTTTAAACCTGAGCAACCATTGTCAGGTAACCCCCCAAAACAGTTTGAAAATCAGTATGAGTAACAATAACAAATTTCATTACAAATGATTGAATCTTTATAAAGGCAATATCAATAGGGTATATGTCCACCCTGAGCCTGTATAACGGCACAACAACGCCTCTGCATACTTCTGATGAGCCTGCGGAAGGCAATTTGTGGCAACCTTGCCCATTCCTGCTGTAAAGCTAACGTAAGCTCCTGGCGGTTTGTCGGAAGTACAGGGCGTCTGGAAACAGCTTGCTGCAACATGTCCCAGGCATGTTCTATTGGATTTAAATCCGGAGAACAACTCGGCCAATCAATACGTTCAATTGTCTCTGTAGCAAGGTAGTCGGTCACTATACGTGCTCTGTGGGGACGAGCATTATCATCCATTAACACAAAGTCGTTGCCTATACCTCCCGCGTAAGGTCTCACAATTGGATGAAGTTTTTGTGTGTGCATGTGTATTTCTGAGTGTGTGTGTGTGTGTGTGTGTGTGTGTGTGTGTGTGTGTGTGTGTGTGTGTTTGTTTGTGTGTGTGTGTGTGTGTGTTGTGTGTGTTTTTGTGTGTGTGTTTATATAAATATACATACATATCTGTGTGTTTATGTGTATGTGTGTTTATGTGTGTATGTGTGTGTGTTAGTATATGTGTGTATTTATGTTTCTATGTGTGTGTGTGTGTATGTGTGTGTGTGTGTGTTTATATGTGTGTATTTATGTAGATATGTGTGTGGGTGTTTCTGTGTGTGCATGTGTGTGTGCGTGTTAGTATGTGTGTGTATTTATGTGTGTATGTGTGTGTGCTTGTCTGTGTATTTGTGTCTGTATGTGTGTGTGTATGTGTGTGTTTATGTGTGTGTGTGTATTTATGTGTGTATGTGTGTGTGTATGTATGAGTGTGTGTGTGTGTGGCTGTGTATGTG
>JAMZEH010000064.1:5772500-5775000 GCA_024699665.1 Ostrea denselamellosa
ACCTCCACACATAGACAAACACACAGACTGAACACACACACACAACACACAAACAGATACATATATATATTGATATCTAAAACATGTACGGTAGAATATTGATGTACCAGATGCGCATTTCGATAGAATGGATAAGATATAGAATTTTACTGGTGAAAAGGAATACAATAGCAGCACCCTACAAAACTACAGAATTGACAGTACAGATCAGCACTTTAAAAACAGCAGTTCAGTACAACACCATACAAAAGAATGCATAATGCATGTTACGACGTTTTTTTCTTATATTATCATAGTTTTATTGTAACGTATAATCTATGTTATATATCTAGTAAAGATATACATATTGTTTGAGCATTGCCGTTATCATAATAAATAATAAATAGTCTGCTACAATTTTCATAGGTTTAGATTTAGCGCTTCTTGCATCATTTTGTTAAGAAGTAATGATGTTTCAAAAAACAAACTGTTCCTTTTTATATTGCGATTTCGGATTGTAATGTACATTTTTATTTTATATCCTACAACTGATGTAACATTATTAGAATTATTTTTCCAATATACGAAATTTCATTACTTCAGATATTTTCCGCTCAACATATTGTTGTTTTCAGACATTAATTCTACTTGCACAATTTTATCCTACTTCTTTATTCCATTTGTTTTACAATTTCATTACAATACAGAAGGTGTAAAATTTAAAAATTGTTTTTTGTTTAAAACTAAAAGTATGACTTTTGAATATTCCTTTTGTTTCCATTATAATATCTATATTCAACATTTTAATGCCTTTCTTCACTACGTAATGCCGCAAGCCGAAATGTAATAACAATGGAAAAAAATGAAATAACCTCTAAATATTACAATTCGTGTAACTACATATTTCGTCAAGAACAACGGAAAATGCAATTCTATCGTGGGAATCGCTGGAATTAAGGGTACCGTTGTTTAAATAACTCATTATTCCAATTTCTTCATCAAACTCGGCAAACAAATACGCAATCCAAACGTTACGATTTGAAAAAACACCCAGTGTCCGTTTGATTGAGACTGATTGATTATTTGTTGTTATCCGCACTCACCGATTTGTCAGTTATCTGGTGGCGTTCAGTTTTTGTAGATGGAGGAGAAAACCCAGATACAGTGGAGCCGGGAAGAGTCCTTATATATATATATATATATATATATATATATATATATATATATATATATATATGTATATATATATATATATACTGGACAAGAAAAGTTAAGGATCATGATTTCAGAATTATTTTATTCATAACAAAAGCAAATAAATTATGTTAAATATATACTTAAAATGTTCAACGACAATCGAACAATACATTTTAAACCTGAGCAACCATTGTCAGATAACCCCCCAAAACAGTTTGAAAATCAGTATGAGTAACAATAACAAATTTCATTACAAATGATTGAATCTTTATAAAGGCAATATCAATAGGGTATATGTCCACCCTGAGCCTGTATAACGGCACGACAACGCCTCTGCATACTTCTGATGAGCCTGCGGAACGCAATTTGTGGCAACCTTGCCCATTCCTGCTGTAAAGCTAACGTAAGCTCCTGGCGGTTTGTCGGAAGTACAGGGCGTCTGGAAACAGCTTGCTGCAACATGTCCCAGGCATGTTCTATTGGATTTAAATCCGGAGAACAACTCGGCCAATCAATACGTTCAATTGTCTCTGTAGCAAGGTAGTCGGTCACTATACGTGCTCTGTGGGGACGAGCATTATCATCCATTAACACAAAGTCGTTGCCTATACCTCCCGCGTAAGGTCTCACAATTGGATGCAGTTTTTGTGTGTGCATGTGTATTTCTGAGTGTGTGTGTGTGTGTGTGTGTGTGTGTGTGTGTGTGTGTGTGTGTGTGTGTGTGTGTTGTGTGTGTCTGTGTGTGTGTGTGTGTGTGTGTGTGTGTTGTGTGTCTTTTTGTGTGTGTGTTTATATAAATATACATACATATCTGTGTGTTTATGTGTATGTGTGTTTATGTGTGTATGTGTGTGTGTTAGTATGTGTGTGTATTTATGTATGTATGTGTGTGTGTGTATGTGTGTGTGTGTGTGTTTATATGTGTGTATTTATGTGGATATGTGTGTGGGTGTTTCTGTGTGTGCATGTGTGTGTGCGTGTTAGTATGTGTGTGTATTTATGTGTGTATGTGTGTGTGCTTGTCTGTGTATTTGTGTGTGTATGTGTGTGTGTATGTGTGTGTTTATGTGTGTGTGTATTTATGTGTGTATGTGTGTGTGTATGTATGAGTGTGTGTGTGTGGCTGTGTATGTGTGTAAGTGTTTGTTTGTATGTGTGTGTGTGTGTGTGTGTGTGTGTGTGTGTGTATGTGTGTGTGTTTTTGTGTGCGTGTTTATATAAATAAATATTTATATATCTGTGTGTTTATGTGTATGTGTATTTTTGTGTGTATGTATGTGTGTGTTTATGTGTGTGTGTGTGTGTGTGTGTGTGTGTGTGTGTT
>JAMZEH010000064.1:5790000-5792500 GCA_024699665.1 Ostrea denselamellosa
AGCAAATAAATTATGTTAAATATATACTTAAAATGTTCAACGACAATCGAACAATACATTTTAAACCTGAGCAACCATTGTCAGGTAACCCCCCAAAACAGTTTGAAAATCAGTATGAGTAACAATAACAAATTTCATTACAAATGATTGAATCTTTATAAAGGCAATATCAATAGGGTATATGTCCACCCTGAGCCTGTATAACGGCACGACAACGCCTCTGCATACTTCTGATGAGCCTGCGGAAGGCAATTTGTGGCAACCTTGCCCATTCCTGCTGTAAAGCTAACGTAAGCTCCTGGCGGTTTGTCGGAAGTACAGGGCGTCTGGAAACAGCTTGCTGCAACATGTCCCAGGCATGTTCTATTGGATTTAAATCCGGAGAACAACTCGGCCAATCAATACGTTCAATTGTCTCTGTAGCAAGGTAGTCGGTCACTATACGTGCTCTGTGGGGACGAGCATTATCATCCATTAACACAAAGTCGTTGCCTATACCTCCCGCGTAAGGTCTCACAATTGGATGCAGTTTTTGTGTGTGCATGTGTATTTCTGAGTGTGTGTGTGTGTGTGTGTGTGTGTGTGTGTTGTCTGTGTTTTTGTGTGTGTGTTTATATAAATATACATACATATCTGTGTGTTCATGTGTATGTGTGTTTATGTGTATATGTGTGTGTGTTAGTATGTGTGTGTATTTATGTTTCTATGTGTGTATGTGTGTGTGTGTGTGTTTATATGTGTGTATTTATGTAGATATGTGTGTGGGTGTTTCTGTGTGTGCATGTGTGTGTGCGTGTTAGTATGTGTGTGTATTTATGTGTGTATGTGTGTGTGCTTGTCTGTGTATTTGTGTGTGTATGTGTGTGTGTATGTGTGTGTTTATGTGTGTGTGTGTATTTATGTGTGTATGTGTGTGTGTATGTATGAGTGTGTGTGTGTGGCTGTGTATGTGTGTATGTGTTTGTTTGTATGTGTGTGTGTGTGTGTGTGTGTGTATGTATGTGTGTGTGTTTTTGTGTGCGTGTTTATATAAATAAATATTTATATATCTGTGTGTTTATGTGTATGTGTATTTTTGTGTGTATGTATGTGTGTGTTTATGTGTGTGTGTGTGTGTGTTTATGTGTGCGTGTTTATATCAATAAATATTTATATATCTGTGTGTTTATGTGTATGTGTATTTTTGTGTGTATGTATGTGTGTGTTTATGTGTGTGTGTGAATTAGTGTGTTTGTGTGTATATGTGTGTGTGTATGTGTGCGTGTTTATATAAATATAAATATATATATATCTCTGTGTTTATGTGTAGGTGTATTTATGTTTGTATGTGTGTGTGTGTTTCTGTGTGTGTGTTTTGTGTGTGTATGTGTGTATATGTGTGTATATGTGTGTGTTAGTATGTATGTGTATTTATGTGTGTATGTGTGTGTGTGTGTATGTGTGTGTGTTTTGTGTGTGTATGTGTGCATATGTGTTCATTTGTGCACGTGTGTGTGTATGAGTGTGTGTGTATGTGTGTGTGTATGTGTGTGTGTGTATATGTGTGTGTATGTGTGTGTATGTGTGTGTGCTTGTGTGTGTATTTATGTGTGTATCTGTGTGTGTGTTTCTGTGTGTGTCTTTTGTGTGTGTGTGTTTAAGAGTGTATGTGTGTATATGAGTGTGTATGTATATGGTGGTGTGTGTGTGTGTGTGTGTGTGTGTTTGTGTGTGTGTGTGTGTGTGTGTGTGTGTTGTGTGTTTTTGTGTGTGTGTTTATATAAATATACATACATATCTGTGTGTTTATGTGTATGTGTGTTTATGTGTGTATGTGTGTGTGTTAGTATGTGTGTGTATTTATGTTTCTATGTGTGTGTGTGTGTATGTGTGTGTGTGTGTTTATATGTGTGTATTTATGTAGATATGTGTGTGGGTGTTTCTGTGTGTGCATGTGTGTGTGCGTGTTTGTATGTGTGTGTATTTATGTGTGTATGTGTGTGTGTTTGTCTGTGTATTTGTGTGTGTATGTGTGTGTGTATGTGTGTGTTTATGTGTGTGTGTGTATTTATGTGTGTATGTGTGTGTGTATGTATGAGTGTGTGTGTGTGGCTGTGTATGTGTGTATGTGTTTGTTTGTATGTGTGTGTGTGTGTGTCTGTGTGTGTGTGTATGTGTGTGTGTTTTTGTGTGCGTGTTTATATAAATAAATATTTATATATCTGTGTGTTTATGTGTATGTGTATTTTTGTGTGTATGTATGTGTGTGTTTATGTGTGTGTGTGTGTGTGTGTGTGTTTATGTGTGCGTGTTTATATCAATAAATATTTATATATCTGTGTGTTTATGTGTATGTGTATTTTTGTGTGTATGTATGTGTGTGTTTATGTGTGTGTGTGAATTAGTGTGTTTGTGTGTATATGTGTGTGTGTATGTGTGCGTGTTTATATAAATATAAATATATATATATCTCTGTGTTTATGTGTAGGTGTATTTATGTTTGTATGTGTGTGTGTGTTTC
>JAMZEH010000064.1:5870000-5872500 GCA_024699665.1 Ostrea denselamellosa
ATGCGTGTATGTGTGTGTGTATATGTGTGTGTGTGTGTGTGTGCTTGTATGTGTGCTTGTGTGTGTCTTTATGTGTTTATGTGGTGTGTGTGTGTTTATACGTGTATGTGTGTGTGTATGTTAGAGTGTGTGTGTTTATGTATGTGTGTATGTCTGTGTATGTGTGCTTATGTGTGTGTATGTGCGTGTGTATGATTGAGTGTTTGGTGTGTATGTGTGTGTGTATGTGTGTGTGTTTATGTGTGTGTTTTTTTATGCGTGTATGTGTGTGTGTATGAGTCTGTAGGTGTGTGTGTATATAAAAAAAATACACACACATACATACAGATACAAACACACACACACACACACACTCATAAACACAAAAAAGACACATAAACACACACACACATAAAAACACACACACATAGTAACATAAATACACACACAAGCACACACACACACACATACACAAACACCACCATATATATACACACACTCATATACACACATACACTCTTAAACACACACACACATAAACACACACACACACACACACACACATACACACACACACACACACACACACACACAAACACACATACTCATACACACATATAAACACACACATACATAAACACACATAAACACACACACATTCACACATAAATACTCACACAAGCACACACACACTCTTACACGCGCACATACACACATAACACACACACATAAACTCACACACATACACACACACATACACACACACACACACACACACACACACACACACAAACACACATACTCATACACACATATAAACACACACATACATAAACACACATAAACACACACACATACACACAAAAGCACACACACATACACATACACACAAACACACTCATACACACATATACACACATAAACACACACACTCACAAATACACACACATACACACAACTTACTCACACATACACACCTCCACACATAGACAAACACACAGACTAAACACACACACACAACACACAAACAGATACATATATATATTGATATCTAAAACATGTACGGTAGAATATTGATGTACCAGATGCGCATTTCGATAGAATGGATAAGATATAGAATTTTACTGGTGAAAAGGAATACAATAGCAGCACCCTACAAAACTACAGAATTGACAGTACAGATCAGCACTTTAAAAACAGCAGTTCAGTACAACCCCATACAAAAGAATGCATAATGCATGTTACGACGTTTTTTTCTTATATTATCATAGTTTTATTGTAACGTATAATCTATGTTATATATCTAGTAAAGATATACATATTGTTTGAGCATTGCCGTTATCATAATAAATAATAAATAGTCTACTACAATTTTCATAGGTTTAGATTTAGCGCTTCTTGCATCATTTTGTTAAGAAGTAATGATGTTTCAAAAAACAAACTGTTCCTTTTTATATTGCGATTTCGGATTGTAATGTACATTTTTATTTTATATCCTACAACTGATGTAACATTATTAGAATTATTTTTCCAATATACGAAATTTCATTACTTCAGATATTTTCCGCTCAACATATTGTTGTTTTCAGACATTAATTCTACTTGCACAATTTTATCCTACTTCTTTATTCCATTTGTTTTACAATTTCATTACAATACAGAAGGTGTAAAATTTAAAAATTGTTTTTTGTTTAAAACTAAAAGTATGACTTTTGAATATTCCTTTTGTTTCCATTATAATATCTATATTCAACATTTTAATGCCTTTCTTCACTACGTAATGCCGCAAGCCGAAATGTAATAACAATGGAAAAAAATGAAATAACCTCTAAATATTACAATTTGTGTAACTACATATTTCGTCAAGAACAACGGAAAATGCAATTCTATCGTGGGAATCGCTGGAATTAAGGGTACCGTTGTTTAAATAACTCATTATTCCAATTTCTTCATCAAACTCGGCAAACAAATACGCAATCCAAACGTTACGATTTGAAAAAACACCCAGTGTCCGTTTGATTGAGACTGATTGATTATTTGTTGTTATCCGCACTCACCGATTTGTCAGTTATCTGGTGGCGTTCAGTTTTTGTAGATGGAGGAGAAAACCCAGATACAGTGGAGCCGGGAAGAGTCCTTATATATATATATATATATATATATATATATATATATATATATATATATGTATATATATATATATATATACTGGACAAGAAAAGTTAAGGATCATGATTTCAGAATTATTTTATTCATAACAAAAGCAAATAAATTATGTTAAATATATACTTAAAATGTTCAACGACAATCGAACAATACATTTTAAACCTGAGCAACCATTGTCAGGTAACCCCCCAAAACAGTTTGAAAATCAGTATGAGTAACAATAACAAATTTCATTACAAATGATTGAATCTTTATAAAGGCAATATCAATAGGGTATATGTCCACCCTGAGCCTGTATAACGGCACGACAACGCCTCTGCATACTTCTGATGAGCCTGCGGAAGGCAATTTGTGG
>JAMZEH010000064.1:5890000-5895000 GCA_024699665.1 Ostrea denselamellosa
ATTGTAACGTATAATCTATGTTATATATCTAGTAAAGATATACATATTGTTTGAGCATTGCCGTTATCATAATAAATAATAAATAGTCTGCTACAATTTTCATAGGTTTAGATTTAGCGCTTCTTGCATCATTTTGTTAAGAAGTAATGATGTTTCAAAAAACAAACTGTTCCTTTTTATATTGCGATTTCGGATTGTAATGTACATTTTTATTTTATATCCTACAACTGATGTAACATTATTAGAATTATTTTTCCAATATACGAAATTTCATTACTTCAGATATTTTCCGCTCAACATATTGTTGTTTTCAGACATTAATTCTACTTGCACAATTTTATCCTACTTCTTTATTCCATTTGTTTTACAATTTCATTACAATACAGAAGGTGTAAAATTTAAAAATTGTTTTTTGTTTAAAACTAAAAGTATGACTTTTGAATATTCCTTTTGTTTCCATTATAATATCTATATTCAACATTTTAATGCCTTTCTTCACTACGTAATGCCGCAAGCCGAAATGTAATAACAATGGAAAAAAATGAAATAACCTCTAAATATTACAATTTGTGTAACTACATATTTCGTCAAGAACAACGGAAAATGCAATTCTATCGTGGGAATCGCTGGAATTAAGGGTACCGTTGTTTAAATAACTCATTATTCCAATTTCTTCATCAAACTCGGCAAACAAATACGCAATCCAAACGTTACGATTTGAAAAAACACCCAGTGTCCGTTTGATTGAGACTGATTGATTATTTGTTGTTATCCGCACTCACCGATTTGTCAGTTATCTGGTGGCGTTCAGTTTTTGTAGATGGAGGAGAAAACCCAGATACAGTGGAGCCGGGAAGAGTCCTTATATATATATATATATATATATATATATATATATATATATATATATATGTATATATATATATATATATACTGGACAAGAAAAGTTAAGGATCATGATTTCAGAATTATTTTATTCATAACAAAAGCAAATAAATTATGTTAAATATATACTTAAAATGTTCAACGACAATCGAACAATACATTTTAAACCTGAGCAACCATTGTCAGGTAACCCCCCAAAACAGTTTGAAAATCAGTATGAGTAACAATAACAAATTTCATTACAAATGATTGAATCTTTATAAAGGCAATATCAATAGGGTATATGTCCACCCTGAGCCTGTATAACGGCACGACAACGCCTCTGCATACTTCTGATGAGCCTGCGGAAGGCAATTTGTGGCAACCTTGCCCATTCCTGCTGTAAAGCTAACGTAAGCTCCTGGCGGTTTGTCGGAAGTACAGGGCGTCTGGAAACAGCTTGCTGCAACATGTCCCAGGCATGTTCTATTGGATTTAAATCCGGAGAACAACTCGGCCAATCAATACGTTCAATTGTCTCTGTAGCAAGGTAGTCGGTCACTATACGTGCTCTGTGGGGACGAGCATTATCATCCATTAACACAAAGTCGTTGCCTATACCTCCCGCGTAAGGTCTCACAATTGGATGCAGTTTTTGTGTGTGCATGTGTATTTCTGAGTGTGTGTGTGTGTGTGTGTGTGTGTGTGTGTGTGTGTGTGTGTGTGTGTGTGTTGTCTGTGTTTTTGTGTGTGTGTTTATATAAATATACATACATATCTGTGTGTTTATGTGTATGTGTGTTTATGTGTATATGTGTGTGTGTTAGTATGTGTGTGTATTTATGTTTCTATGTGTGTGTGTGTGTATGTGTGTGTGTGTGTGTTTATAAGTGTGTATTTATGTAGATATGTGTGTGGGTGTTTCTGTGTGTGCATGTGTGTGTGCGTGTTAGTATGTGTGTGTATTTATGTGTGTATGTGTGTGTGCTTGTCTGTGTATTTGTGTGTGTATGTGTGTGTGTATGTGTGTGTTTATGTGTGTGTGTGTATTTATGTGTGTATGTGTGTGTGTATGTATGAGTGTGTGTGTGTGGCTGTGTATGTGTGTATGTGTTTGTTTGTATGTGTGTGTGTGTGTGTGTGTGTGTGTGTGTGTATGTGTGTGTGTTTTTGTGTGCGTGTTTATATAAATAAATATTGATATATCTGTGTGTTTATGTGTATGTGTATTTTTGTGTGTATGTATGTGTGTGTTTATGTGTGTGTGTGTGTGTGTGTGTGTGTGTGTGTGTGTTTATGTGTGCGTGTTTATATCAATAAATATTTATATATCTGTGTGTTTATGTGTATGTGTATTTTTGTGTGTATGTATGTGTGTGTTTATGTGTGTGTGTGAATTAGTGTGTTTGTGTGTATATGTGTGTGTGTATGTGTGCGTGTTTATATAAATATAAATATATATATATCTCTGTGTTTATGTGTAGGTGTATTTATGTTTGTATGTGTGTGTGTGTTTCTGTGTGTGTGTTTTGTGTGTGTATGTGTGCATATGTGTTCATTTGTGCACGTGTGTGTGTATGAGTGTGTGTGTATGTGTGTGTGTGTGTGTGTGTGTGTATGTGTGTGTGTGTATATGTGTGTGTATGTGTGTGTATGTGTGTGTGCTTGTGTGTGTATTTATGTGTGTATGTGTGTGTGTGTTTCTGTGTGTGTCTTTTGTGTGTGTGTGTTTAAGAGTGTATGTGTGTATATGAGTGTGTATGTATATGGTGGTGTTTGTGTGTGTATGTGTGTTTGTATGTGTGTGTTTGCGTGTGTGTTTGTGTGCGTGCGTGCGTGCGTGTGTGTGTTTGTGTGTGTGTGTGTGTGTGTGTGTGCTTGTGTGTGTATTTATGCTTCTATGTGTGTGTGTGTGTGTTTTATCTGTGTGTGTGTGTTTATGTGTCTTTGTTTTTGTTTGTGTTTATGTGTGTGTGTGTTTGTGTGTGTGTGTGTGTTTGTGTGTGCTTATGTGTGTGTGTATGTGTGTGTTTGTGTGTCTGTTTTGTGTGTGTGTATGTGTATATGTGCGTGTGGTTTTGTGTGCGTGTTTATATAAATATATATATATATATATATATCTGTGTGTTTTTCTGTATATGTGTTTATGTGTGTATGAGTGTGTGTTTACGTGTGTGTGTTTTTATGCGTGTATGAGTGTGTGTATGTGTGTATATATATGTGTGTATATATATGTGTGTGTGTGTGTGTGTGTGTGTGTGTGTGCTTGTGTGTGTCTTTATATGTTTATGCGTGTGTGTTTATGTGTGTGTGTATAAGTGTGTATGTGCGTGTGTTTATGTGTGTGTATGCGCGTGTGTGTGTCTTTATATGTTTATGCGTGTGTGTTTATGTGTGTCTGTGTGTTTTTGTGTGTATATGTGTGTGTATGTATGTGTGTATGAGTGTGTGTATGTGTGTATATATATATGTGTGTGTATGTGTGTGTGTGTGTGTGCGTGTGTGTGTGTGCTTGTGTGTGTCTTTATATGTTTATGCGTGTGTGTTTATGTGTGTATGTGTGTGTGTTTTTGTGTGTATGTGTGTGTGTATGTATGCGTGTATGAGTGTGTGTATGTGTGTATATATATATGTGTGTATGTGTGTGTGTGTGTGTGTGTGTGTGTGTGTGTGCTTGTGTGTGTCTTTATATGTTTATGCGTGTTTGTTTATGTGTGTGTGTGTGTATAAGTGTGTATGTGCGTGTGTTTTTGTGTGTGTATGTGCGAGTGCGTGTGTGTGTGTGTGTATGTGTGTGTGTGTGGTTGTGTGTGTACGTGTGTGTGTGTGTGTGTGTGTGCTTGTGTGTGTCTTTATGTGTTTATGTGTGTGTGTGTTATGTGTGTGTGTGTGTTTATGCGTGTATTTGTGTGTGTATGAATGTGTGTGTATGTTAGAGTGTGCGTGTTTATGTGTGTGTGTATGTCTGTGTATGTGTGTTTATGTGTGTGTAGGTGTGTGTGTATGAGTGAGTGTTTGGTGTGTATGTGTGTGTATGTGTGTGTGTTTATGTGTGTGTTTTTTATGCGTGTATGTGTGTGTGTATGAGTGTGTAGGTGTGTGTGTATGCAAAGAAAATACACACACACACATACAGATACAAAAACACACACACATACACATAAACACAAAAAAAAGACAGATAAACACACACACACACATAAAAACACACACACATAGAACCATAAATACACACACAAGCACACACAAACACACACACACACACACACACGCACAAACACACACACACACATACACAAACACACACATATACACACACACTCATATACACACATACATTCTTAAACACACACACACATAAACACATACACACAAAAATACCCACACACATAAACACACACATAAACCCATAAAGAAACACACAAACACACACACACACACACACTTAAACACACACATACACGCATAAAAACACACACAAATAAACACACACACATACACATACACACCACATACACACTCATACACACGCACATACACACACATAAACACAGATACACACACATACACACACATAAACACACACACTTTAACATACATACACACACACACATTCATACACACACATACACGCATAAAAACACACAAATAAACACACACACATAAACACACATACACACACATAAAAACACACACTTGAACACACACACACACACACACACTCATATACACACATACACGCATAAAAACACACACACATAAAAACACACACACATAAACACATAAAGACACACACAAGCACACACACTCATACACACACATACACGCATAAAAAACACACAACTAAACACACACACATAAACACACATACACACACATATACACACACATAAACACATACACTAGTAACACACACATACACGCATAAAAACACACACATAAACACACACATACACACACACACACACACACACACACATAAACACACACACACACATACACACACACACACACACACAAACTTACACACACATAAACACACACACACACATACACACATAAATACACACACAAGCACACAGACATACACACCACACACACACTCATATACACACACATACACACACATACACACA
>JAMZEH010000064.1:5917500-5920000 GCA_024699665.1 Ostrea denselamellosa
ACACACACTCACAAATACACACACATACACACAACTTACTCACACATACACACCTCCACACATAGACAAACACACAGACTAAACACACACACACAACACACAAACAGATACATATATATATTGATATCTAAAACATGTACGGTAGAATATTGATGTACCAGATGCGCATTTCGATAGAATGGATAAGATATAGAATTTTACTGGTGAAAAGGAATACAATAGCAGCACCCTACAAAACTACAGAATTGACAGTACAGATCAGCACTTTAAAAACAGCAGTTCAGTACAACCCCATACAAAAGAATGCATAATGCATGTTACGACGTTTTTTTCTTATATTATCATAGTTTTATTGTAACGTATAATCTATGTTATATATCTAGTAAAGATATACATATTGTTTGAGCATTGCCGTTATCATAATAAATAATAAATAGTCTGCTACAATTTTCATAGGTTTAGATTTAGCGCTTCTTGCATCATTTTGTTAAGAAGTAATGATGTTTCAAAAAACAAACTGTTCCTTTTTATATTGCGATTTCGGATTGTAATGTACATTTTTATTTTATATCCTACAACTGATGTAACATTATTAGAATTATTTTTCCAATATACGAAATTTCATTACTTCAGATATTTTCCGCCCAACATATTGTTGTTTTCAGACATTAATTCTACTTGCACAATTTTATCCTACTTCTTTATTCCATTTGTTTTACAATTTCATTACAATACAGAAGGTGTAAAATTTAAAAATTGTTTTTTGTTTAAAACTAAAAGTATGACTTTTGAATATTCCTTTTGTTTCCATTATAATATCTATATTCAACATTTTAATGCCTTTCTTCACTACGTAATGCCGCAAGCCGAAATGTAATAACAATGGAAAAAAATGAAATAACCTCTAAATATTACAATTCGTGTAACTACATATTTCGTCAAGAACAACGGAAAATGCAATTCTATCGTGGGAATCGCTGGAATTAAGGGTACCGTTGTTTAAATAACTCATTATTCCAATTTCTTCATCAAACTCGGCAAACAAATACGCAATCCAAACGTTACGATTTGAAAAAACACCCAGTGTCCGTTTGATTGAGACTGATTGATTATTTGTTGTTATCCGCACTCACCGATTTGTCAGTTATCTGGTGGCGTTCAGTTTTTGTAGATGGAGGAGAAAACCCAGATACAGTGGAGCCGGGAAGAGTCCTTATATATATATATATATATATATATATATATATATATATATATATATATATATATATATATGTATATATATATATATATATACTGGACAAGAAAAGTTAATGATCATGATTTCAGAATTATTTTATTCATAACAAAAGCAAATAAATTATGTTAAATATATACTTAAAATGTTCAACGACAATCGAACAATACATTTTAAACCTGAGCAACCATTGTCAGGTAACCCCCCAAAACAGTTTGAAAATCAGTATGAGTAACAATAACAAATTTCATTACAAATGATTGAATCTTTATAAAGGCAATATCAATAGGGTATATGTCCACCCTGAGCCTGTATAACGGCACGACAACGCCTCTGCATACTTCTGATGAGCCTGCGGAAGGCAATTTGTGGCAACCTTGCCCATTCCTGCTGTAAAGCTAACGTAAGCTCCTGGCGGTTTGTCGGAAGTACAGGGCGTCTGGAAACAGCTTGCTGCAACATGTCCCAGGCATGTTCTATTGGATTTAAATCCGGAGAACAACTCGGCCAATCAATACGTTCAATTGTCTCTGTAGCAAGGTAATCGGTCACTATACGTGCTCTGTGGGGACGAGCATTATCATCCATTAACACAAAGTCGTTGCCTATACCTCCCGCGTAAGGTCTCACAATTGGATGCAGTTTTTGTGTGTGCATGTGTATTTCTGAGTGTGTGTGTGTGTGTGTGTGTGTGTGTGTGTGTGTGTGTGTGTGTGTGTGTGTGTGTGTGTGTGTGTGTGTGTGTGTGTGTGTGTGTGTGTGTGTGTGTTGTGTGTGTGTGTGTGTGTGTGTGTGTGTGTTTGTGTGTGTTTTTGTGTGTGTGTTTATATAAATATACATACATATCTGTGTGTTTATGTGTATGTGTGTTTATGTGTGTATGTGTGTGTGTTAGTATGTGTGTGTATTTATGTATGTATGTGTGTGTGTGTATGTGTGTGTGTGTGTTTATATGTGTGTATTTATGTGGATATGTGTGTGGGTGTTTCTGTGTGTGCATGTGTGTGTGCGTGTTAGTATGTGTGTGTATTTATGTGTGTATGTGTGTGTGCTTGTCTGTGTATTTGTGTGTGTATGTGTGTGTGTATGTGTGTGTTTATGTGTGTGTGTGTATTTATGTGTGTATGTGTGTGTGTATGTATGAGTGTGTGTGTGTGGCTGTGTATGTGTGTATGTGTTTGTTTGTATGTGTGTGTGTGTGTATGTGTGTGTGTTTTTGTGTGCGTGTTTATATAAATAAATATTTATATATCTGTGTGTTTA
>JAMZEH010000064.1:5955000-5957500 GCA_024699665.1 Ostrea denselamellosa
GTGTGTGTGTGTGTGTGTGTGCGTGTGTATGTGTGTGTGTGGTTGTGTGTGTACGTGTGTGTGTGTGTGTGTGTGTGTGTGTGTGCTTGTGTGTGTCTTTATGTGTGTGTGTGTTTATGTGTGGGTGTGTTTATGCGTGTATGTGTGTGTATGTCTGTGTATGTGTGTTTATGTGTGTGTAGGTGTGTCTGTATGAGTGAGTGTTTGGGTGTGTATGTGTGTGTCTATGTGTGTGTGTTTATGTGTGTGTTTTTATGCGTGTATGTGTGTGTGTATGAGTGTGTAGGTGTGTGTGTATGCAAAGAAAATACACACACACACATACATACAAAAACACACACACATACACATAAAGACAAAAAAAAGACACATAAACACACACACACACACACACATAAAAACACACACACAAACCATAATAACCACAATACACACACAACACACACACACACACACACACACACACACACACACACACACACACACACACGCACAAACACACACACACATACACAAACACACACATATACACACACACTCATATACACACATACATTCTTAAACACACACACATAAACACATACACACACACATTCACACAAAAATACACACACACATAAACACACACACATAAACCCATAAAGAAACACACAAGCACACACACACACACACTTAAACACACACATACACGCATAAAAACACACACAAATAAACACACACACATACACATACACACACATAAACACACACAAAAACACAAACACATGTAAACACGCACACACATACACACATAAATACATGCAGAAGCACACAGACATACACACCACATACACACTCATACACACGCACATACACACACATAAACACAGATACACACACATAAACACACACACTCTAACATACATACACACACACACACTCATACACACACATACACGCATAAAAACACACAAATAAACACACACACATAAACACACATACACACACATATACACACACATAAAAACACACACTTGAACACACACACACACACACACACACACACACACACACACACACACACAGACACACACACACAGACACACACACACACTCATATACACACATACACGCATAAAAACACACAAATAAACACACACACATAAACACACATACACACACATATACACACACACACATAAAAACACATACTTGAACACACACACACACACACACACACAGAGAGAGACACACACACACACACACACACTCATATACACACATACACGCATAAAAACACACACACATAAACACACACACACATAAACACATAAAGACACACACAAGTACACACACTCATACACACACATACACGCATAAAAAAACACACAACTAAACACACACACATAAACACACATACACACACATACACACATAAATACACACACAAGCACACAGACATTCACACCACACACACACTCATACACACGCACATACACACACATAAACACACACATAAACTCACACACATACACACAGACACACATACACACACACACATAAACACACACACTCCCATACACACACGCACACATACACACATACATACACACACAAACACATACACACATAAACACACACACATATTAACACACACACATATATATATTGAGACACACACACATATACACACATAAACACACACACACATACTAACACACACACATAAACACACATATACATACATATATAAAAACGCACACACAACACATACACATAAACACACAAACACACAGATACACACACAAACACACACTCTCTCACACAAACACACACACACACACATATATATATATATATATATATATATATATATAAAGACGCACACACACACACACACACACACACACACACAAACAAAAAGATATAAGGACTCTTCCCGGCTCTACCGTATTTCTCCTCCATCTACAAAAAATGAAAAGTAAAAAAATCCTTGAGTGAGGATAACAACAAGTAATCAATCAGTCTCAATCAAACGGACATTTGGTGTTTTTTCAAATCGTAACGTTTGGATTGGGTATTTGTTTGCCAAATTTGATGAAGAAATCGGAATAATGAGTTATCTCAACAACGGTACCCTTATTCCAGCGATCCACACTATAGGATTGCATTTTCCGTTGTTCTTGATTCCTCAAGAATATGTTGTAACACGAAATGTAATATTTAGTGGTTATTTTATTTTTTCCGTTGTTATTACATTTCGGCTTGCGACATTGCGTAGTGAAGAAAGGCATTAAAATGTTAAATATAGATATTATAATGGAAACAACAAAAGGAATATTCAAAAGTCATACTTTTAGTTTTCAACAAAAAACAATTTTTAAATTTTACACCTTCTGTATTGTAATTAAATTGTAAAACAAATGGAATAAAGAAGTAGGATAAAATTGTGCAAGTAGAATTAATGTCTGAAAACAACAATATGTTGGGCGGAAAATATCTGAAGCAATGAAATTTCATA
>JAMZEH010000064.1:5965000-5967500 GCA_024699665.1 Ostrea denselamellosa
TGTGCTTTTGTGTGTATGTGTGTGTGTGTTTATGTGTGTGTGTGTTTATGTATGTGTGTGTTTATATGTGTGTGTATGCGTGTGTGTGTGTGTGTATGTGTGTGAGTTTATGTGTGTGTTAAGTGTGTATGTGCGTGTGTAAGAGTGTGTGTGTGCTTGTGTGTGTATTTATGTGTGAATGTGTGTGTGTGTGTGTGTTTATGTGTGTGTGTGTGTTTAAGAGTGTATGTGTGTATATGAGTGTGTGTGTATATGGTGGTGTTTGTGTGTGTATGTGTATTTGTATGTGTGTGTGTTTGTGTGTGTGTGTGTGTGTGTGTGTGTATGTGTGTGTGTGTTTGTGTGTGTCTTTTGTGTGTGTGTGTTTAAGAGTGTATGTGTGTATATGAGTGTGTATGTATATGGTGGTGTTTGTGTGTGTATGTTTGTTTGTATGTGTGTGTTTGCGTGTGTGTTTGCGTGCGTGCGTGCGTGCGTGCGTGTGTGTATGTGTGTGTGTGTGTGTGTGTGTGTGTGTGTGTGTGTGTGTGCTTGTGTGTGTATTTATGTTTCTATGTGTGTGTGTGTTTTATCTGTGTGTGTGTGTTTATGTGTCTTTGTTTTTGTTTGTGTTTATGTGTGTGTGTGTTTGTGTGTGTGTGTGTGTGTTTGTGTGTGCTTATGTGTGTGTGTGTATGTGTGTGTTTGTGTGTCTGTTTTGTGTGTGTGTATGTGTATATGTGCGTGTGGTTTTGTGTGCGTGTTTATATAAATATATATATATATATATATATCTGTGTGTTTTTGTGTATATGTGTTTATGTGTGTATGTGTGTGTGTTGACGTGTGTGTTTTTATGCGTGTATATGTGTGTGTGTATGTGTGTGTGTGTGTGTGTGTGTTTGTGTGTGTGTGTGTGTATGTGTGTGCTTGTGTGTGTGCTTGTGTGTGTCTTTATGTGTTTATGTGTGTGTGTGTGTGTGTTTATGCGTGTATGTGTGTGTGTATGTTAGAGTGTGTGTGTTTATGTATGTGTGTATGTCTGTGTATGTGTGCTTATGTGTGTGTATGTGCGTGTGTATGAGTGAGTGTTTGGTGTGTATGTGTGTGTGTATGTGTGTGTATTTATGTGTGTGTTTTTTTATGCGTGTATGTGTGTGTGTATGAGTCTGTAGGTGTGTGTGTATATAAAAAAAATACACACACATACATACAGATACAAACACACACACACACACACACATAAACACAAAAAAGACACATAAACACACACACACATAAAAACACACACACATAGTAACATAAATACACACACAAGCACACACACACACACACACATACACAAACACCACCATATATATATACACACACTCATATACACACATACACTCTTAAACACACACACACATAAACACACACACACACACACACACACACACATTCACACATAAATACTCACACAAGCACACACACACTCTTACACGCGCACATACACACATAACACACACACACACACACACACATACTCATACACACATGTAAACACACACATACATAAACACACATAAACACACACACATACACACAAAAGCACACACACATACACATACACACAAACACACTCATACACACATATACACACATAAACACACACACTCACAAATACACACACATACACACAACTTACTCACACATACACACCTCCACACATAGACAAACACACAGACTAAACACACACACACAACACACAAACAGATACATATATATATTGATATCTAAAACATGTACGGTAGAATATTGATGTACCAGATGCGCATTTCGATAGAATGGATAAGATATAGAATTTTACTGGTGAAAAGGAATACAATAGCAGCACCCTACAAAACTACAGAATTGACAGTACAGATCAGCACTTTAAAAACAGCAGTTCAGTACAACCCCATACAAAAGAATGCATAATGCATGTTACGACGTTTTTTTCTTATATTATCATAGTTTTATTGTAACGTATAATCTATGTTATATATCTAGTAAAGATATACATATTGTTTGAGCATTGCCGTTATCATAATAAATAATAAATAGTCTGCTACAATTTTCATAGGTTTAGATTTAGCGCTTCTTGCATCATTTTGTTAAGAAGTAATGATGTTTCAAAAAACAAACTGTTCCTTTTTATATTGCGATTTCGGATTGTAATGTACATTTGTATTTTATATCCTACAACTGATGTAACATTATTAGAATTATTTTTCCAATATACGAAATTTCATTACTTCAGATATTTTCCGCTCAACATATTGTTGTTTTCAGACATTAATTCTACTTGCACAATTTTATCCTACTTCTTTATTCCATTTGTTTTACAATTTCATTACAATACAGAAGGTGTAAAATTTAAAAATTGTTTTTTGTTTAAAACTAAAAGTATGACTTTTGAATATTCCTTTTGTTTCCATTATAATATCTATATTCAACATTTTAATGCCTTTCTTCACTACGTAATGCCGCAAGCCGAAAT
>JAMZEH010000064.1:6012500-6015000 GCA_024699665.1 Ostrea denselamellosa
CACACACACATATTAACACACACACATATATATATTGAGACACACACACATATACACACATAAACACACACACACATACTAACACACACACATAAACACACATATACATACATATATAAAAACGCACACACAACACATACACATAAACACACAAACACACACATACACACACAAACACACACTCTCTCACACAAACACACACACACACACATATATATATATATATATATAAAGACGCACACACACACACACACACACACACACAAACAAAAAGATATAAGGACTCTTCCCGGCTCTACCGTATTTCTCCTCCATCTACAAAAAATGAAAAGTAAAAAAATCCTTGAGTGAGGATAACAACAAGTAATCAATCAGTCTCAATCAAACGGACATTTGGTGTTTTTTCAAATCGTAACGTTTGGATTGGGTATTTGTTTGCCAAATTTGATGAAGAAATCGGAATAATGAGTTATCTCAACAACGGTACCCTTATTCCAGCGATCCACACTATAGGATTGCATTTTCCGTTGTTCTTGATTCCTCAAGAATATGTTGTAACACGAAATGTAATATTTAGTGGTTATTTTATTTTTTCCGTTGTTATTACATTTCGGCTTGCGACATTGCGTAGTGAAGAAAGGCATTAAAATGTTAAATATAGATATTATAATGGAAACAACAAAAGGAATATTCAAAAGTCATACTTTTAGTTTTCAACAAAAAACAATTTTTAAATTTTACACCTTCTGTATTGTAATTAAATTGTAAAACAAATGGAATAAAGAAGTAGGATAAAATTGTGCAAGTAGAATTAATGTCTGAAAACAACAATATGTTGGGCGGAAAATATCTGAAGCAATGAAATTTCATATATTGGAAAAATAATTGTAATAATGTTACATCAATTGTAGGATATAAAATAAAAATGTACATTACAATCCGAAATCGCAATATAAAAAGGAACAGTTTGTTTTTTTTGGAACATCATTACTTCTTAACAAAATGATGCAAGAAGCGCTAAATCTAAACCTTTGAAAATTGTAGCACACAATATATTATTTATTATGATAACGGTAATGCTCAAACAATATGTATATCTTTACTAGATATATAACATAGATTATACGTTAGAATAAAAATATGATAATATGAGAAAAAACGTCGTAACATGCATTATGCATTATTTTGTATGGTGTTGTACTGAACTGCTGTTTTTAAAGTGCTGATCTGTACTGTCAATTCTGTAGTTTTGTAGGGTGCTGCTATTGTATTCCTTTTCACCAGTAAAATTCTATATCTTATCCATTCTATCGAAATGCGCATCTGGTACATCAATATTCTACCGTACATGTTTTAGATATCAATATATATATATGTATCTGTTTGTGTGTTGTGTGTGTGTGTTTAGTCTGTGTGTTTGTGTATGTGTGGAGGTGTGTATGTAAGTTGTGTGTATGTGTGTGTATTTGTGAGTGTGTGTGTTTATGTGTGTATATGTGTGTATGAGTGTGTGTGTATGTGTATGTGTGTGTGCTTTTGTGTGTATGTGTGTGTGTGTTTATGTGTGTGTGTGTTTATGTGTGTGTGTGTTTATGTATGTGTGTGTTTATATGTGTGTGTATGCGTGTGTGTGTGTGTGTGTATGTGTGTGAGTTTATGTGTGTGTTATGTGTGTATGTGCGTGTGTAAGAGTGTGTGTGTGCTTGTGTGTGTATTTATGTGTGAATGTGTGTGTGTGTGTTTTATCTGTGTGTGTGTGTGTTTATGTGTCTTTGTTTTTGTTTGTGTTTATGTGTGTGTGTGTTTGTGTGTGTGTGTGTGTGTTTGTGTGTGCTTATGTGTGTGTGTGTATGTGTGTGTTTGTGTGTCTGTTTTGTGTGTGTGTATGTGTATATGTGCGTGTGGTTTTGTGTGCGTGTTTATATAAATATATATATATATATATATCTGTGTGTTTTTGTGTATATGTGTTTATGTGTGTATGTGTGTGTGTTGACGTGTGTGTTTTTATGCGTGTATATGTGTGTGTGTATGTGTGTGTGTGTGTGTGTGTGTGTGTTTGTGTGTGTGTGTGTGTGTGTGTGTGTGCTTGTGTGTGTGCTTGTGTGTATCTTTATGTGTTTATGTGTGTGTGTGTGTGTGTTTATGCGTGTATGTGTGTGTGTGTTAGAGTGTGTGTGTTTATGTATGTGTGTATGTCTGTGTATGTGTGCTTATGTGTGTGTATGTGCGTGTGTATGAGTGAGTGTTTGGTGTGTATGTGTGTGTGTATGTGTGTGTGTTTATGTGTGTGTTTTTTTATGCGTGTATGTGTGTGTGTATGAGTCTGTAGGTGTGTGTGTATATAAAAAAAATACACACACATACATACAGATACAAACACACACACACACACACACACATAAACACAAAAAAGACACATAAACACACACACACATAAAAACACACACACATAGTAACATAAATACACACACAAGCACACACACACACACACACACAT
>JAMZEH010000064.1:6022500-6025000 GCA_024699665.1 Ostrea denselamellosa
TGTGTATGTGTGTGTATTTGTGAGTGTGTGTGTTTATGTGTGTATATGTGTGTATGAGTGTGTGTGTATGTGTATGTGTGTGTGCTTTTGTGTGTATGTGTGTGTGTGTTTATGTGTGTGTGTGTTTATGTGTGTGTGTGTTTATGTATGTGTGTGTTTATATGTGTGTGTATGCGTGTGTGTGTGTGTGTGTATGTGTGTGAGTTTATGTGTGTGTTATGTGTGTATGTGCGTGTGTAAGAGTGTGTGTGTGCTTGTGTGTGTATTTATGTGTGAATGTGTGTGTGTGTGTTTTATCTGTGTGTGTGTGTGTTTATGTGTCTTTGTTTTTGTTTGTGTTTATGTGTGTGTGTGTTTGTGTGTGTGTGTGTGTGTTTGTGTGTGCTTATGTGTGTGTGTGTATGTGTGTGTTTGTGTGTCTGTTTTGTGTGTGTGTATGTGTATATGTGCGTGTGGTTTTGTGTGCGTGTTTATATAAATATATATATATATATATATCTGTGTGTTTTTGTGTATATGTGTTTATGTGTGTATGTGTGTGTGTTGACGTGTGTGTTTTTATGCGTGTATATGTGTGTGTGTATGTGTGTGTGTGTGTGTGTGTGTGTGTTTGTGTGTGTGTGTGTGTGTGTGTGTGTGCTTGTGTGTGTGCTTGTGTGTATCTTTATGTGTTTATGTGTGTGTGTGTGTGTGTTTATGCGTGTATGTGTGTGTGTGTTAGAGTGTGTGTGTTTATGTATGTGTGTATGTCTGTGTATGTGTGCTTATGTGTGTGTATGTGCGTGTGTATGAGTGAGTGTTTGGTGTGTATGTGTGTGTGTATGTGTGTGTGTTTATGTGTGTGTTTTTTTATGCGTGTATGTGTGTGTGTATGAGTCTGTAGGTGTGTGTGTATATAAAAAAAATACACACACATACATACAGATACAAACACACACACACACACACACACATAAACACAAAAAAGACACATAAACACACACACACATAAAAACACACACACATAGTAACATAAATACACACACAAGCACACACACACACACACACACATACACAAACACCACCATATATATACACACACTCATATACACACATACACTCTTAAACACACACACATATAAACACACACATACATAAACACACACACATACACACAAAAGCACACACACATACACATACACACAAACACACTCATACACACATATACACACATAAACACACACACTCACAAATACACACACATACACACAACTTACTCACACATACACACCTCCACACATAGACAAACACACAGACTAAACACACACACACAACACACAAACAGATACATATATATATTGATATCTAAAACATGTACGGTAGAATATTGATGTACCAGATGCGCATTTCGATAGAATGGATAAGATATAGAATTTTACTGGTGAAAAGGAATACAATAGCAGCACCCTACAAAACTACAGAATTGACAGTACAGATCAGCACTTTAAAAACAGCAGTTCAGTACAACCCCATACAAAAGAATGCATAATGCATGTTACGACGTTTTTTTCTTATATTATCATAGTTTTATTGTAACGTATAATCTATGTTATATATCTAGTAAAGATATACATATTGTTTGAGCATTGCCGTTATCATAATAAATAATAAATAGTCTGCTACAATTTTCATAGGTTTAGATTTAGCGCTTCTTGCATCATTTTGTTAAGAAGTAATGATGTTTCAAAAAACAAACTGTTCCTTTTTATATTGCGATTTCGGATTGTAATGTACATTTTTATTTTATATCCTACAACTGATGTAACATTATTAGAATTATTTTTCCAATATACGAAATTTCATTACTTCAGATATTTTCCGCTCAACATATTGTTGTTTTCAGACATTAATTCTACTTGCACAATTTTATCCTACTTCTTTATTTCATTTGTTTTACAATTTCATTACAATACAGAAGGTGTAAAATTTAAAAATTGTTTTTTGTTTAAAACTAAAAGTATGACTTTTGAATATTCCTTTTGTTTCCATTATAATATCTATATTCAACATTTTAATGCCTTTCTTCACTACGTAATGCCGCAAGCCGAAATGTAATAACAATGGAAAAAAATGAAATAACCTCTAAATATTACAATTCGTGTAACTACATATTTCGTCAAGAACAACGGAAAATGCAATTCTATCGTGGGAATCGCTGGAATTAAGGGTACCGTTGTTTAAATAACTCATTATTCCAATTTCTTCATCAAACTCGGCAAACAAATACGCAATCCAAACGTTACGATTTGAAAAAACACCCAGTGTCCGTTTGATTGAGACTGATTGATTATTTGTTGTTATCCGCACTCACCGATTTGTCAGTTATCTGGTGGCGTTCAGTTTTTGTAGATGGAGGAGAAAACCCAGATACAGTGGAGCCGGGAAGAGTCCTTATATATATATATATATATATATATATATATATATATATATATATGTATATATATATATATATATATAC
>JAMZEH010000064.1:6030000-6035000 GCA_024699665.1 Ostrea denselamellosa
ACACACACATAAACACATAAAGACACACACAAGCACACACACTCATACACACACATACACGCATAAAAAAACACACAACTAAACACACACAGATAAACACACATACACACACATATACACAGACATAAACACATACACTAGTAACACACACATACACGCATAAAAACACACACACATAAACACACACACATACACACACACACATAAACACACACACACACACACACACACACACACACACACACACACAAAAAAAACACAAAACCACATACACACAAAAAAACACACACACGAACTTACACACACATAAACACACACACACACACATACACACATAAATACACACACAAGCACACAGACATACACACCACACACACACTCATACACACGCACATACACACACATAAACACACACATAAACTCACACACATACACACAGACACACATACACACACACACATAAACACACACACTCCCATACACACACGCACACATACACACATACATACACACACAAACACATACACACATAAACACACACACATATTAACACACACACATATATATATTGAGACACACACACATATACACACATAAACACACACACACATACTAACACACACACATAAACACACATATACATACATATATAAAAACGCACACACAACACATACACATAAACACACAAACACACACATACACACACAAACACACACTCTCTCACACAAACACACACACACACACATATATATATATATATATATAAAGACGCACACACACACACACACACACACACACACAAACAAAAAGATATAAGGACTCTTCCCGGCTCTACCGTATTTCTCCTCCATCTACAAAAAATGAAAAGTAAAAAAATCCTTGAGTGAGGATAACAACAAGTAATCAATCAGTCTCAATCAAACGGACATTTGGTGTTTTTTCAAATCGTAACGTTTGGATTGGGTATTTGTTTGCCAAATTTGATGAAGAAATCGGAATAATGAGTTATCTCAACAACGGTACCCTTATTCCAGCGATCCACACTATAGGATTGCATTTTCCGTTGTTCTTGATTCCTCAAGAATATGTTGTAACACGAAATGTAATATTTAGTGGTTATTTTATTTTTTCCGTTGTTATTACATTTCGGCTTGCGACATTGCGTAGTGAAGAAAGGCATTAAAATGTTAAATATAGATATTATAATGGAAACAACAAAAGGAATATTCAAAAGTCATACTTTTAGTTTTCAACAAAAAACAATTTTTAAATTTTACACCTTCTGTATTGTAATTAAATTGTAAAACAAATGGAATAAAGAAGTAGGATAAAATTGTGCAAGTAGAATTAATGTCTGAAAACAACAATATGTTGGGCGGAAAATATCTGAAGCAATGAAATTTCATATATTGGAAAAATAATTGTAATAATGTTACATCAATTGTAGGATATAAAATAAAAATGTACATTACAATCCGAAATCGCAATATAAAAAGGAACAGTTTGTTTTTTTTGGAACATCATTACTTCTTAACAAAATGATGCAAGAAGCGCTAAATCTAAACCTTTGAAAATTGTAGCACACAATATATTATTTATTATGATAACGGTAATGCTCAAACAATATGTATATCTTTACTAGATATATAACATAGATTATACGTTAGAATAAAAATATGATAATATGAGAAAAAACGTCGTAACATGCATTATGCATTATTTTGTATGGTGTTGTACTGAACTGCTGTTTTTAAAGTGCTGATCTGTACTGTCAATTCTGTAGTTTTGTAGGGTGCTGCTATTGTATTCCTTTTCACCAGTAAAATTCTATATCTTATCCATTCTATCGAAATGCGCATCTGGTACATCAATATTCTACCGTACATGTTTTAGATATCAATATATATATATGTATCTGTTTGTGTGTTGTGTGTGTGTGTTTAGTCTGTGTGTTTGTGTATGTGTGGAGGTGTGTATGTAAGTTGTGTGTATGTGTGTGTATTTGTGAGTGTGTGTGTTTATGTGTGTATATGTGTGTATGAGTGTGTGTGTATGTGTATGTGTGTGTGCTTTTGTGTGTATGTGTGTGTGTGTTTATGTGTGTGTGTGTTTATGTGTGTGTGTGTTTATGTATGTGTGTGTTTATATGTGTGTGTATGCGTGTGTGTGTGTGTGTGTATGTGTGTGAGTTTATGTGTGTGTTATGTGTGTATGTGCGTGTGTAAGAGTGTGTGTGTGCTTGTGTGTGTATTTATGTGTGAATGTGTGTGTGTGTGTTTTATCTGTGTGTGTGTGTTTATGTGTCTTTGTTTTTGTTTGTGTTTATGTGTGTGTGTGTTTGTGTGTGTGTGTGTGTGTTTGTGTGTGCTTATGTGTGTGTGTGTATGTGTGTGTTTGTGTGTCTGTTTTGTGTGTGTGTATGTGTATATGTGCGTGTGGTTTTGTGTGCGTGTTTATATAAATATATATATATATATATATATATATATATCTGTGTGTTTTTGTGTATATGTGTTTATGTGTGTATGTGTGTGTGTTGACGTGTGTGTTTTTATGCGTGTATATGTGTGTGTGTATGTGTGTGTGTGTGTGTGTGTGTGTGTTTGTGTGTGTGTGTGTGTGTGTGTGTGTGCTTGTGTGTGTGCTTGTGTGTATCTTTATGTGTTTATGTGTGTGTGTGTGTGTGTTTATGCGTGTATGTGTGTGTGTGTTAGAGTGTGTGTGTTTATGTATGTGTGTATGTCTGTGTATGTGTGCTTATGTGTGTGTATGTGCGTGTGTATGAGTGAGTGTTTGGTGTGTATGTGTGTGTGTATGTGTGTGTGTTTATGTGTGTGTTTTTTTATGCGTGTATGTGTGTGTGTATGAGTCTGTAGGTGTGTGTGTATATAAAAAAAATACACACACATACATACAGATACAAACACACACACACACACACACACATAAACACAAAAAAGACACATAAACACACACACACATAAAAACACACACACATAGTAACATAAATACACACACAAGCACACACACACACACACACACATACACAAACACCACCATATATATACACACACTCATATACACACATACACTCTTAAACACACACACATATAAACACACACATACATAAACACACACACATACACACAAAAGCACACACACATACACATACACACAAACACACTCATACACACATATACACACATAAACACACACACTCACAAATACACACACATACACACAACTTACTCACACATACACACCTCCACACATAGACAAACACACAGACTAAACACACACACACAACACACAAACAGATACATATATATATTGATATCTAAAACATGTACGGTAGAATATTGATGTACCAGATGCGCATTTCGATAGAATGGATAAGATATAGAATTTTACTGGTGAAAAGGAATACAATAGCAGCACCCTACAAAACTACAGAATTGACAGTACAGATCAGCACTTTAAAAACAGCAGTTCAGTACAACCCCATACAAAAGAATGCATAATGCATGTTACGACGTTTTTTTCTTATATTATCATAGTTTTATTGTAACGTATAATCTATGTTATATATCTAGTAAAGATATACATATTGTTTGAGCATTGCCGTTATCATAATAAATAATAAATAGTCTGCTACAATTTTCATAGGTTTAGATTTAGCGCTTCTTGCATCATTTTGTTAAGAAGTAATGATGTTTCAAAAAACAAACTGTTCCTTTTTATATTGCGATTTCGGATTGTAATGTACATTTTTATTTTATATCCTACAACTGATGTAACATTATTAGAATTATTTTTCCAATATACGAAATTTCATTACTTCAGATATTTTCCGCTCAACATATTGTTGTTTTCAGACATTAATTCTACTTGCACAATTTTATCCTACTTCTTTATTTCATTTGTTTTACAATTTCATTACAATACAGAAGGTGTAAAATTTAAAAATTGTTTTTTGTTTAAAACTAAAAGTATGACTTTTGAATATTCCTTTTGTTTCCATTATAATATCTATATTCAACATTTTAATGCCTTTCTTCACTACGTAATGCCGCAAGCCGAAATGTAATAACAATGGAAAAAAATGAAATAACCTCTAAATATTACAATTCGTGTAACTACATATTTCGTCAAGAACAACGGAAAATGCAATTCTATCGTGGGAATCGCTGGAATTAAGGGTACCGTTGTTTAAATAACTCATTATTCCAATTTCTTCATCAAACTCGGCAAACAAATACGCAATCCAAACGTTACGATTTGAAAAAACACCCAGTGTCCGTTTGATTGAGACTGATTGATTATTTGTTGTTATCCGCACTCACCGATTTGTCAGTTATCTGGTGGCGTTCAGTTTTTGTAGATGGAGGAGAAAACCCAGATACAGTGGAGCCGGGAAGAGTCCTTATATATATATATATATATATATATATATATATATATATATATATATGTATATATATATATATATATATACTGGACAAGAAAAGTTAAGGATCATGATTTCAGAATTATTTTATTCATAACAAAAGCAAATAAATTATGTTAAATATATACTTAAAATGTTCAACGACAATCGAACAATACATTTTAAACCTGAGCAACCATTGTCAGGTAACCCCCCAAAACAGTTTGAAAATCAGTATGAGTAACAATAACAAATTTCATTACAAATGATTGAATCTTTATAAAGGCAATATCAATAGGGTATATGTCCACCCTGAGCCTGTATAACGGCACGACAACGCCTCTGCATACTTCTGATGAGCCTGCGGAAGGCAATTTGTGGCAACCTTGCCCATTCCTGCTGTAAAGCTAACGTAAGCTCCTGGCGGTTTGTCGGAAGTACAGGGCGTCTGGAAACAGCTTGCTGCAACATGTCCCAGGCATGTTCTATTGGATTTAAATCCGGAGAACAACTCGGCCAATCAATACGTTCAATTGTCTCTGTAGCAAGGTAATCGGTCACTATACGTGCTCTG
>JAMZEH010000064.1:6082500-6342500 GCA_024699665.1 Ostrea denselamellosa
TGTGTGTGTGTGTGTGTGTGTGTGTGTGTGTGTGTGTGTGTGTGCTTGTGTGTGTCTTTATGTGTTTATGTGTTTATGTGTGTGTGTGTTTATGCGTGTATGTGTGTGTGTATGAATGTGTGTGTATGTTAGAGTGTGTGTGTTTATGTGTGTGTGTATGTCTGTGTATGTGTGTTTATGTGTGTGTATGTGCGTGTGTATGAGTGAGTGTTTGGTGTGTATGTGTGTGTATGTGTGTGTGTTTATGTGTGTGTTTTTATGCGTGTATGTGTGTGTGTATGAGTGTGTAGGTATGTGTGTATGTAAAGAAAATACACACACACACATACAGATACAAACACACACACACATACACATTTATCATGAACCCTCATTATTTTCAGACTGTTAAGAAAACATTTGTTGATATTAGGCTGTGTTGATCAACAATCAATTACAATATCATTCAGCATAGTTCATACTAATAATGTCTGCAGTTTACTTTGAATGTTGATCTGTTACCTGGTGTGATTGCACACCTTGATGAATCTATAGGTAATGGTGTTCTTGCTGCCCCCTTGTCTGACTATCAGCATTTTCTGTAATATGTGTCTGTACTTAGAGATGAATTTAGTACCCCCCCCCCTTTTTTTTCATACGGAGGAAGTGTAGAAAATTTGAATATTTAGTTTTTTACCATAGCGAATGCCGAAATATTCTAATATCTAATTATTGTTTTTCAATTACCGATTAGAATTGACAATAGTAAAAGACATAAATATAAATACGGACATCCTTTATTCAGGTTTTTAGTCAGATATCTTGCATGTATTTATTCATTTTTTTTAAAATAACAGGCGTGCAGTGTAGTACGCATTAGTAGTTATAATATAGGTACCTATCGTATTCTATCTCTCCTGCTTCCTGACCATTACTGAATATTGGTCAACAGTAGCTACGTTTCCTATTGTAGGAACGATCCTTACAGTATTATGAAATGATTTGATAATTTCATTAGCATCGGGTCTGGTTTTGATGAATACTTTTTGTATCTTGTTGCTTTCAGTAGACAGCAATGCAATGATGGTGCTAAGATTTTTTTTATTTTTTTTTATGGTTTTTGTTTTTTGAATGCATGTAATGTCATTTTATTGTTCACGACATTAAGTTTATTAATGAGTATTCATTGCAGTAGTGTGAAGTGGTGTTGTGAAGGGACAATAATTCCTCTTGATGTTATGTTTTTCCTATTTACATGTAATGTGTTTTAAATGATAGTAATGTATTTGGATACGGCCTGCTTTTAATTTATATTTCACACCACCTCGATGTTTGCAGACGAATTATAAAATCTTATCTTGTTTGTAAAATAAAGTGAGAAAATGAATTACAATTATTATTCTTGATTTATTTGAGGCTACGGAAATACTATAGATAGAATTGAATTGTTGACCGAGGTTGCTGGAAGTACAATGATCTAACAAAGTGATCCAATAAAGAAAAACACACGCACACAAAAATAATAAAATACCCCTCCCCCCCCCCCCCCCCCCCCAAAAATTCTAAAATACAAGAACGCTTCAGTTTGAATTGGCCTAACCGCCGGGTACAACATTCTGATTAGCGAACATGGACGCCCATAAATACAGTCGGTCTGAAATACAAGATATAAAATTGGCCATAGCTTAGTCAGTTCTCCATTAATGAGTGACACTTTGGATAAATGAATTTGGAGGTATGAACTATAAGAGATGTGTTTTATGATACATTGGATTCCTTAATTCAAATTTTTCAATAGCAAGGTGCATGTACTGAAATCCACAATCTGAAGTGAGAGACCAAAAGAACTTTAGCTTGGACTCTGACAAAACTCTCAGGATCCACTCCTATGCAGTAATGTTTATTTGTACCCTAGATCCCCATAACAGCAAAGAAAGAAACCTCAGAAAAAATTACGACTTTTACTCCCAAGAAATCAACTTGACGCAAGCTGCAACGGTATCGGGTCGCAGAAGATACGAAAGAAATTATATTCTATTATTATTATTTAGATCGGACTGACGATTGTACGTAAATTCCTTCGCGGTGAAGAGTTAATTGTAAAGTCATGACGCCATACTTTAATTAATTAATTAAATTAATTCTTATAGTAAGCAAAATTCGTCGGTAGAAACAACTTTGCAGAGGATAACGACTTTAAAAAGCACTTGTCTTGACTCAACTCCCTTTATCACCTAAAGATCAATTCCATATACTGGTATCGGGTCGCAGAAGATACGAAAGAAATTATATTCTATTATTATTATTTAGATCGGACTGACGATTGTACGTAAATTCCTTCGCGGTGAAGAGTTAATTGTAAAGTCATGACGTCATACTTTAAATAATTAATTAAATTAATTCTTATAGTAAGCAAAATTCGTCGGTAGAAACAACTTTGCAGAGGATAACGACTTTAAAAAGCACTTGTCTTGAGTCAACTCCCTTTATCACCTAAAGATCAATTCCATATATTACTAGTTGTGTGAAATCCGCATATGTACAAAAGGCTGCAAACTCGTTTCCTGTTCCATACAAGTGAAATAAATTGAACACGAAACAACGTAGTACAAATTGACAACTATAATGTTTATTGCATTTTAAAGTTAATTTTGAACGAATGTGTTACACGGGCAGATGAACACAAGCGGTATTCTCGCGAGATTATACATACTGGGGTGAAACATCACCAATAAACAATATATTTCCGGAATAATTATATTTAATAATAAACCGTATCAAACTACGAAAAATTAATCGTAATAGTTATTTATATTAAATATAAAATACCTTATATATTTAATTACATTATACCAATTTTTTGGGATACAACTGGAATGAAATTACACATTATTTGGATAGGCTATATTTTTTTCTTTAATCATAAGGTAGATCTTATATATATATATATATATATATATATATATATATATATATATAAGGGGGGGGGGGGGTGGCTTCATAATTCAATTCATCAGTTCTACAATGATGTGTCAGCCAATGTATCTTACTTTAAGATGTAAAGTAACCAATGAATGAAGTAAATAAAAGAAAAATTATGGAAAATCAACTTTATTAAAATCAAGTGTCCCCTCTCTGGTTTAACATACCAGAGTACAAGATATCTTATAAGGATTTTGAATGGGAATGGGACAGTAACTACCTAGTAATACAAATTTTTAGGAGACTAACAACAGCTTACTTTTAGGTCCATGCTATGTGCAGTATGATCATACCGTTATGAATATTAGTATCTCACCGTTATGAATATTAGTATCTCACCAGTGGTCATCTCAAAAGCTTGCAGAAATTAGAAACAGACCATTCAGAATGATTTATGAAGGTGATCAGTGGGGAAATCACCTATTTTGAAATTATAATTGGTGCTAAAATATTTTTTTTTCATTGGGTAGATGGGAAAAGGGGTATGCAAGTAAAATCTATACATGCTATCCACACTTCAGGTGCCTGTGCACTAAACTACTCCTGGCACCACACAAGTACTGGTGTCTGTGACAGTTTTACAAGAACATGAAAAACTGCATGGGAGATAATGGCATTGATGTCACCAAGGAATTATGATGTCCATCTGCATGCATGGAGTGGAAGAAAGGACTGTGCTACGGGTGTTCTACCTGGACGTGGCATGGAGGTTGTGAGGACATGTCCTGATGCTATTTGTGCAACAGAATGCGGTACCACATGACCTCTGCCCTTGTTAACCTAGTACACAGATTCCTGAATGACAGTTGGATCTTTGCTTTTCACTATATCAATGCTTTTAAAGACCATCAATTTTTTCATAGCAACTTGCAAGAAATGTAATAAAATGAGAAAGTCTAATAAAATGAAATGCACATGAATCTATATACTGTAATCATGATGAAGTAAAACTTGTTTATAAGGAATTCCTTGGGAGACACAAATTCAAAAATACTTTTAATCTTTAACCAAGAGTCCTTATAGCAAGATTTTTTTAAGTTAAACAAGTTCATTATCACATTCAGTGAAGTTTCTTAACAAATTAATAAACTCCATAACATCATAATAAACTTGCTGCTAATGACAATAACTCCTGAATTAGGTTTGGGGAATTTAATACCACAGCTCAGAATATTGTATTGTAAAATGTACAGATGTAAAGCCCTGAAATAGATTTAATATAACAATAACAGGATATCACTAAGTACATTAATCAGTAATAATATTGCAAATGGTTTCACCCCGTTTAAAATTCTCACTGACACAGAAGTATTAAAAGAAAGATGAAAGAGAAAATGGTTTTGCCCAGTCTTAACTTCACCCACTGACAACATCAACACAATAAAAGGGATATTTTTGTGTATATAATACATGCAGTTCAATGAATGATATTCAAGGGCAACAATTCTTCAAGATACACATTCTGTTTTGAACATATTTTCTTCCATAGTCACAAGATATACATCATTAAAACTAATGTGCTAATATGTGCTTATCTTGGAAAAGATTTCCACACACATATCACAACCTAATAAATGTTCGGAGACTCTGTAGTTTAGGTACATTTTGTCTAAAAATACCTATTGTATGAAACCGAACTCATTAACACTGAACAAATTAATCAAATAATGGATACTAATAACTGTGAGCATAAAATGACACCAACTTTTCAATGAATATGAGAAAAATCCATCCTTAAGGTGGTTACTTTCATGTATGTTTTCATATATATGTACTGGTTAGAGAAATAAAGTGGTGGATTGAAAATTTTAAATTGAAATAAATTGAGATACATACTTTGTTAAGTATAGATTTAATACACACTATTGTACATACACTTTTTCATTAGGTTCATTTGAGCTGTTAATAAGTATAAGCAACAGTATAAATACAAGTTTTTCATAGCAAAATATAAATCTATTCAAATACATGATGGTCTTAGTATAGTTTTTCCATGCAGGGTCCAGCACATCCATTCATATTACTGGTCATCCCATTTCCAACAATCTAGACATTACTAAGCACTTGGTTTTCTGCACACCAAAAGGCACATAAGGCTACTATCTTGACCTCATTCTATCTTCTCCATCCTACACTTCTTTCTGCTTCTACTCTCCTTCTTCAGGCTGTTTTTGGTCTCTTTGTGCCCATTTCCTTTCTGGTGTCCACACTAATGCTATCTCACAGATGTGGTTGTAAATAATGCACTATCAATGGATTATCAGTTTAGTTAATGCAAATATCAAGAATTATAAAATGCGTACACAATTTGTTCTCTGTTGGTGGGCATATATTTTGGTTGTTGGAGAGGAACCAACTGCAATGGCGGATATGATGCTACTGATCGAGTGATGAGACAGTCCTGCTGTGTCCACTTTCCCAGATATTGGATTTCTTGTCTCCCATTTCTGTAATTTACAAAAAACGATAAAGAAAATCAAAGTTTTATGACATTGAATTCACTAAATAATTAAGTAAATTTTTCTTTCTAGATATTTCAGCATATATTTTTTTGTAATTAAAAAAAAAAAGACTTTAGAAGTTCTTTAAGTCCTCTTCTTTTGCTTTTTACAGTGTCCCCCCCCCCCCCCTCCTTTTTTTTTTTAAGTGGAAGGAAATCTGGGTTGCATTCCCAACTATTTCTTCATTGATCATCAATTTTTTGGAAATGTTATTTGGAAGGTCAAGAGGCTTAATCACTTTGTTTTCTGAAATTAAACTTCAAAGTTAAAACCTGTTCAGAATTTCAGACTTTAAAATATTTGAAATAAATAAATACTTATATTGTTTAAGTGACATTACATGGAGCAAGTCTGGAATTTTTATATACTTGGCTATCACCTTCCCATTGCATGCTTCATGGATGATTTGTACAACACATAAGCTGCTGATTTGACAATGCCCTTCCTTGTTTTTCTTTGGTATTTTGAGTTGCAGTTTGAATTACACTGGTTTCCACCTGTCTGAATATTGAGGTTGTCCTCTGATTTCACATATAAGCAAAGTGTGGATATTACTGGAGGATTTTTTTTATAATTTTTTTTTCATATCAACATTGCCTTGAAAATGCAGTGACTTTGTGTTTCCATTATGACCTTGACCTTCAATTCTTATTGAATCTTATCTGGGTAGATCTAAAGATCCTTTCTTTGTCACAGATTTATAATAACTTATTCCTCTTCATTACCAGAAAATATTGATGATTTGCTGAGGTTGCCCACATTTCCATAAGTAGTGATTGGGTTGTAACATGTATCATTACCAACTATTTCCAGGATATTAATATCTAAAGTTGAAATAATTTTGAAACAAACTTAAATTTCCATTCCACAGACATATTTCAGTGTTAGAGATGATGTTTATTCTGATGAAAATGAAGAGAGAAACAAATACACTGGACAAGACAGTTACAATCTCAAGGTATGAGATTTCTTTGTACACCAAATTATGTAAAAATACCTATTTTGTTGTTCATTTTCCTAAGTCGAAGTAATAATGTTTGTCTTTCATGTTGTTTTTGAAAAAAATCATCAGCCTTCATGGAAGATCAAATCATTAAAATTGCATGTGATGCACATTATGTACTTAAAATTAGATCTCCTTTAAAAAACAACTTCAAGTCAAATGCCATGGTTAAAAAAGCAATATGGTAGATACTTGATAGTGGGTCCAAAATAGCTTATTTACCTTCTTCATGTTAAAGGAAACTTCCACCAAAACAACTTTATCATGCTGGAATTTTACAAAATTTACTTATTATATTTATAGCTTAATATAATCTTTAACATGATTAAAAAAAAAACTTACACCTTTATTCTTTACAATTATATTTCGTACCTTAATTTGTTAATTCAAACTGCTCAAACACACACAAGTAGATACAGCACCTGTGCATTTTATAATTAGTTCTGGTATAAACACTTATTGATCAATTGGATTTACTCTAATTGTTTAATTATCACTATCATTATACTTCCTTTCACCAAATCTAATCAAGCATTCCATTCCTCCTATTTTCATCATAAAACTACTGGTACCCACTCCGGCCTTAACCCCACTCCCCTTTCATGTATGTCAATTTGATAAAAAACTTTACAATATCAAGTTTGGGATGTACCAAATTATAATGACCATTTCAATGTAATGGAGTTGTGATACACCTAACAGCTTCAGATTTGCATATTTCATTCAAAAGCATAGATAATGGTAACAGTCACATATCTGATCCCACCTCTGGTGTGTCTAGGGGTCCATGCTTTCCCTACTCATAATTTTGTATTCTTCATGGGATTTATGCGATTGATCACTGTTCGTCATTTTCATTTTTTCATCCACCATAGCATTATGAAAGAAAGGAAAAGAGTTTTTCCTTCAACGTCTCCGCATCGTTTGTTTTTGCCGCCATGACGCAGTAGCATTCCGGAAAAATCCTCTTTACAGAATACGTCTCTTTCATTTCGTCCACTTTCGCGTGAGACTATGGGTTGTGTTCATCTGCCTGTGTAGGGAAAACAGTACCAATTATTTTCCCATAGAACTCTATACAAACCTATGGCCCTCTCGCTATTTGACTATAGTGATTTCAAAGAAATACTTTGCCTCATATGAAAGTTCCTTCCAAGCACTGATTAAAATTCACAAAAAATATATAGGGTCCCGTTGCTTTTATAACTCAAAATTTGGCTCCTTTACAACCTATTGCAGTTCCGCACTTAAACGCCACTACTTTAAAAATCATTACCTACCCTTATAATTTCCTGTGCCAAAAATACATTCTCTGCAATACTTCCTTAGCCCATTATTTATTTCAATCCATGACATTTTTGCTTTCCAATAAAAATTATATCATACCTCATTTCCACCAATCATGTAATATCTACTCGTTTTTACCTCCACACTTTCTTGGGTAAACTATATCCGGTGGAAACAATCTGGGGGGTTGGCACTCTCATTCCTATACTTTCATTGTTACCTACCTCAGAATTAGGCAAATTTGTATTTTTTATATACATCATACCTACCAGTGTACATGTGTGAAATTTGAGACCTGGAAGTTCAGAGTCATGAGATTTGTCACCATGTAAATGAGCTGCACCATCTTTGGACAGTGACATTCTCAGGAACAAAAGACTCTGGCAATTTGGATGATATTGTGATCTGATTTTTCATTGGAATAAATAAAATGCTATGAAACTTACATGTTTTCCTTTTTCCTTATGTATGAAATGATTTCAAGGCATCATATTGACAATTTCTTCATAAGGGTAGATTCTACCCTGATTTCAAGGAGGACCCACAAAGTTGGTGAAAAATTATGGAAAACTGCTAAATATGTAATTTCATAGAAGTCTAAGCACCAACTTTCTGTGAGATTAAGAAAGAGATAGCATGTAGGAATCTAATAAATCTAGTGGTTCTTGATATGTTGTCCTTGCTGCTGATGTAGGTGAGATAACTTTAACCGCCCCATTGCACGAGGACATTGGGAACATGACCAGTGCCTCCCCATCTTTTCTGTTTACAAAGATCTTAGATAAGAATCACTCCAGCATTTTACTGCATCATCAAAGCTTAGACTCTACTGCATTGAACAGCACCAATTAATTTGAAAAATTCTGCAACTGGAAATTGGAAAACAGAGAATATCCCAATATGCCAAGGTTTAAGAAGGGCAAATACCCAGGGTTTTCAAGTCAAATCTATGCCTTATAATAAGGGTGTGCAGACAGAAAAAGTGAAAACTGTACCTGCTCCGTATAAGAGACTGTCTCCTGAGATAAATCAGGTAGTGAGGGACCCTCCGTCAGCTTCCGAGAGACGGGAAATGCTGCTGTGGCCAGGGTGTCACCATTTCTTAAGGCCCAGGAAGCTGGAGAGTAAAAGTTGAAATGACTGCTGGGATGTCCAAATGTCAGACAGGTAGTAAAATTTTAGGAAAGTTAATAATTATGCATGAAATTTTCAAGATAATTTTGGCCAACAAACCAGCTTGTTATATGTTACATCACATTATATGAAAAATATAGCTTCCCAGAGAGTGCATTTCAAGAAATCCACAGCTAAATGTAAATACATGCAGTTATATGTCAACTAAGGCATGATGCAAACAGTTATAACTCGTGCATCTAACTAAATACCAATTTGGAGGTATTTGAACAACATTGTTTAAAATTATGTCATTAGTAAGTGCTGTATGATAAGTCAGCTAGTCTAAGGGAAGTAACTGCCAGCATACTGCTTTGCACTCAATACTTTATGTAAGAGAAATGAATACTTTGACTATTCTTCTTAGGGCAAACCAGGACTCACACAGGCTGTTAATCTCACTTTTTTGGTCCAATTTTAATTTCAGTTGTTGAAAGAAGTCATCCATCTGTCAAATATACCTGTAAGAATTACTGCTTTTTACTTTTAAGTCACGTGACAAGTCAGAAATAGGGTGTCTATAGGGAAAAGAGTACCAATTATTTTCCCATAGAACTCTATACAAACCTATGGCCCTCTCGCTATTTGACTATAGTGATTTCAAAGAAATACTTTGCCTCATATGAAAGTTCCTTCCAAGCACTGATTAAAATTCACAAAAAATATATAGGGTCCCGTTGCTTTATAACTCAAAATTTGGCTACTTTACAACCTATTGCAGTTCCGCACTTAAACGCCACTACTTTAAAAATCATTACCTACCCTTATAATTTCCTGTGCCAAAAATACATTCTCTGCAATACTTCCTTAGCCCATTATTTATTTCAATCCATGACATTTTTGCTTTCCAATAAAAATTATATCATACCTCATTTCCACCAATCATGTAATATCTACTCGTTTTTACCTCCACTCTTTCTTGGGTAAACTATATCCGGTGGAAACAATCTGGGGGGTTGGCACTCTCATTCCTATACTTTCATTGTTACCTACCTCAGAATTAGGCAAATTTGTATTTTTTATATACATCATACCTACCAGTGTACATGTGTGAAATTTGAGACCTGGAAGTTCAGAGTCATGAGATTTGTCACCATGTAAATGAGCTGCACCATCTTTGGACAGTGACATTCTCAGGAACAAAAGACTCTGGCAATTTGGATGATATTGTGATCTGATTTTTCATTGGAATAAATAAAATGCTATGAAACTTACATGTTTTCCTTTTTCCTTATGTATGAAATGATTTCAAGGCATCATATTGACAATTTCTTCATAAGGGTAGATTCTACCCTGATTTCAAGGAGGACCCACAAAGTTGGTGAAAAATTATGGAAAACTGCTAAATATGTAATTTCACAGAAGTCTAAGCACCAACTTTCTGTGAGATTCAGAAAGAGATGCCATGTAGGAATCTAATAAATGGAGTGGTTCTTGATATGTTGTCCTTGCTGCTGATGTAGGTGAGATAACTTTAACCGCCCCATTGCACAAGGACATTGGGAACATGACCAGTGCCTCCCCATCTTTTCTGTTTACAAAGATCTTCGATAAGAATCACTCCAGCATTTTACTGCATCATCAAAGCTTAGACTCTACTGCATTGAACAGCACCAATTAATTTGAAAAATTCTGCAATTGGAAATTGGAAAACAGAGAATATCCCAATATGCCAAAGTTTAAGAAGGGCAAATACCCAGGGTTTTCAAGTCAAATCTATGCCTTATAATAAGGGTGTGCAGACAGAAAAAGTGAAAACTGTACCTGCTCCGTATAAGAGACTGTCTCCTGAGATGGATCAGGTAGTGAGGGACCCTTCGTCAGCTTCCGAGAGACGGGAAATGCTGCTGCGGCCAGGGTGTCACCATTTCTTAAGGCCCAGGAAGCTGGAGAGTAAAAGTTGAAATGACTGCTGGGATGTCCAAATGTCAGACAGGTAGTAAAATTTTAGGAAAGTTAATAATTATGCATGAAATTTTCAAGATAAGTTTGGCCAACAAACCAGCTTGTTATATGTTACATCACATTATATGAAAAATATAGCTTCCCAGAGAGTGCATTTCAAGAAATCCACAGCTAAATGTAAATACATGCAGTTATATGTCAACTAAGGCATGATGCAAACAGTTATAACTCGTGCATCTAACTAAATACCAATTTGGAGGTATTTGAACAACATTGTTTAAAATTATGTCATTAGTAAGTGCTGTATGATAAGTCAGCTAGTCTAAGGGAAGTAACTGCCAGCATACTGCTTTGCACTCAATACTTTATGTAAGAGAAATGAATACTTTGACTATTCTTCTTAGGGCAAACCAGGACTCACACAGGCTGTTAATCTCACTTTTTTGGTCCAATTTTAATTTCAGTTGTTGAAAGAAGTCATCCCATCTGTCAAATATACCTGTAAGAATTACTGCTTTTTTACTTTTAAGTCACGTGAAAGGTCAGAAATAGGGTCTCTATACTTTCATTGTTACCTACCTCAGAATTAGGCAAATTTGTATTTTTTATATACATCATACCTACCAGTGTACATGTGTGAAATTTGAGACCTGGAAGTTCAGAGTCATGAGATTTGTCACCATGTAAATGAGCTGCACCATCTTTGGACAGTGACATTCTCAGGAACAAAAGACTCTGGCAATTTGGATGATATTGTGATCTGATTTTTCATTGGAATAAATAAAATGCTATGAAACTTACATGTTTTCCTTTTTCCTTATGTATGAAATGATTTCAAGGCATCATATTGACAATTTCTTCATAAGGGTAGATTCTACCCTGATTTCAAGGAGGACCCACAAAGTTGGTGAAAAATTATGGAAAACTGCTAAATATGTAATTTCACAGAAGTCTAAGCACCAACTTTCTGTGAGATTCAGAAAGAGATGCCATGTAGGAATCTAATAAATGGAGTGGTTCTTGATATGTTGTCCTTGCTGCTGATGTAGGTGAGATAACTTTAACCGCCCCATTGCACGAGGACATTGGGAACATGACCAGTGCCTCCCCATCTTTTCTGTTTACAAAGATCTTCGATAGGAATCACTCCAGCATTTTACTGCATCATCAAAGCTTAGACTCTACTGCATTGAACAGCACCAATTAATTTGAAAAATTCTGCAATTGGAAATTGGAAAACAGAGAATATCCCAATATGCCAAAGTTTAAGAAGGGCAATACCCAGGGTTTTCAAGTCAAATCTATGCCTTATAATAAGGGTGTGCAGACAGAAAAAGTGAAAACTGTACCTGCTCCGTATAAGAGACTGTCTCCTGAGATGGATCAGGTAGTGAGGGACCCTCCGTCAGCTTCCGAGAGACGGGAAATGCTGCTGCGGCCAGGGTGTCACCATTTCTTAAGGCCCAGGAAGCTGGAGAGTAAAAGTTGAAATGACTGCTGGGATGTCCAAATGTCAGACAGGTAGTACAATTTTAGGAAAGTTCATAATTATGCATGAAATTTTCAAGATAAGTTTGGCCAACAAACCAGCTTGTTATATGTTACATCACATTATATGAAAAATATAGCTTCCCAGAGAGTGCATTTCAAGAAATCCACAGCTAAATGTAAATACATGCAGTTATATGTCAACTAAGGCATGATGCAAACAGTTATAACTCGTGCATCTAACTAAATACCAATTTGGAGGTATTTGAACAACATTGTTTAAAATTATGTCATTAGTAAGTGCTGTATGATAAGTCAGCTAGTCTAAGGGAAGTAACTGCCAGCATACTGCTTTGCACTCAATACTTTATGTAAGAGAAATGAATACTTTGACTATTCTTCTTAGGGCAAACCAGGACTCAAACAGGCTGTTAATCTCACTTTTTTGGTCCAATTTTAATTTCAGTTGTTGAAAGAAGTCAAATATACCTGTAAGAATTACTGCTTTTTTACTTTTAAGTCACGTGAAAGGTCAGAAATAGGGTCTCTATACTTTCATTGTTACCTACCTCAGAATTAGGCAAATTTGTATTTTTTATATACATCATACCTACCAGTGTACATGTGTGAAATTTGAGACCTGGAAGTTCAGAGTCATGAGATTTGTCACCATGTAAATGAGCTGCACCATCTTTGGACAGTGACATTCTCAGGAACAAAAGACTCTGGCAATTTGGATGATATTGTGATCTGATTTTTCATTGGAATAAATAAAATGCTATGAAACTTACATGTTTTCCTTTTTCCTTATGTATGAAATGATTTCAAGGCATCATATTGACAATTTCTTCATAAGGGTAGATTCTACCCTGATTTCAAGGAGGACCCACAAAGTTGGTGAAAAATTATGGAAAACTGCTAAATATGTAATTTCACAGAAGTCTAAGCACCAACTTTCTGTGAGATTCAGAAAGAGATGCCATGTAGGAATCTAATAAATGGAGTGGTTCTTGATATGTTGTCCTTGCTGCTGATGTAGGTGAGATAACTTTAACCGCCCCATTGCACGAGGACATTGGGAACATGACCAGTGCCTCCCCATCTTTTCTGTTTACAAAGATCTTCGATAGGAATCACTCCAGCATTTTACTGCATCATCAAAGCTTAGACTCTACTGCATTGAACAGCACCAATTAATTTGAAAAATTCTGCAATTGGAAATTGGAAAACAGAGAATATCCCAATATGCCAAAGTTTAAGAAGGGCAATACCCAGGGTTTTCAAGTCAAATCTATGCCTTATAATAAGGGTGTGCAGACAGAAAAAGTGAAAACTGTACCTGCTCCGTATAAGAGACTGTCTCCTGAGATGGATCAGGTAGTGAGGGACCCTCCGTCAGCTTCCGAGAGACGGGAAATGCTGCTGCGGCCAGGGTGTCACCATTTCTTAAGGCCCAGGAAGCTGGAGAGTAAAAGTTGAAATGACTGCTGGGATGTCCAAATGTCAGACAGGTAGTACAATTTTAGGAAAGTTCATAATTATGCATGAAATTTTCAAGATAAGTTTGGCCAACAAACCAGCTTGTTATATGTTACATCACATTATATGAAAAATATAGCTTCCCAGAGAGTGCATTTCAAGAAATCCACAGCTAAATGTAAATACATGCAGTTATATGTCAACTAAGGCATGATGCAAACAGTTATAACTCGTGCATCTAACTAAATACCAATTTGGAGGTATTTGAACAACATTGTTTAAAATTATGTCATTAGTAAGTGCTGTATGATAAGTCAGCTAGTCTAAGGGAAGTAACTGCTAGCATACTGCTTTGTACTCAATACTTTATGTAAGAGAAATGAATACTTTGACTATTCTTCTTAGGGCAAACCAGGACTCACACAGGCTGTTAATCTCACTTTTTTGGTCCAATTTTAATTTCAGTTGTTGAAAGAAGTCATCCCATCTGTCAAATATACCTGTAAGAATGACTGCTTTTTTACTTTTAAGTCACGTGAAAGGTCAGAAATAGGGTCTCTATACTTTCATTGTAACCTTCCTCAGAATTAGGCAAATTTGTATTTTTTATATACATCATACCTACCAGTGTACATGTGTGAAATTTGAGACCTGGAAGTTCAGAGTCATGAGATTTGTCACCATGTAAATGAGCTGCACCATCTTTGGACAGTGACATTCTCAGGAACAAAAGACTCTGGCAATTTGGATGATATTGTGATCTGATTTTTCATTGGAATAAATAAAATGCTATGAAACTTACATGTTTTCCTTTTTCCTTATGTATGAAATGATTTCAAGGCATCATATTGACAATTTCTTCATAAGGGTAGATTCTACCCTGATTTCAAGGAGGACCCACAAAGTTGGTGACAAATTGTGGAAAACTGCTAAATATGTAATTTCACAGAAGTCTAAGCACCAACTTTCTGTGAGATTAAGAAAGAGATGGCATGTAGGAATCTAATAAATGGAGTGGTTCTTGATATGTTGTCCTTGCTGCTGATGTAGGTGAGATAACTTTAACCGCCCCATTGCACGAGGACATTAGGGACATGACCAGTGCCTCCCCATCTTTTCTGTTTACAAAGATCTTAGATAAGAATCACTCCAGCATTTTACGGCATCATCAAAGCTTAGACTCTACTGCATTGAAGAGCACCAACCAATTTGAAAAATTCTGCAATTGGAAATTGGAAAACAGAGAATATCCCAATATGCCAAAGTTTAAGAAGGGCAATACCCAGGGTTTTCAAGTCAAATCTATGCCTTATAATAAGGGTGTGCAGACAGAAAAAGTGAAAACTGTACCTGCTCCGTATAAGAGACTGTCTCCTGAGATGGATCAGGTAGTGAGGGACCCTCCGTCAGCTTCCGAGAGACGGGAAATGCTGCTGCGGCCAGGGTGTCACCATTTCTTAAGGCCCAGGAAGCTGGAGAGTAAAAGTCGAAATGACTGCTGGGATGTCCAAATGTCAGACAGGTAGTAAAATTTTAGGAAAGTTCATAATTATGCATGAAATTTTCAAGATAAGTTTGGCCAACAAACCAGCTTGTTATATGTTACATCACATTATATGAAAAATATAGCCTCCCAGAGAGTGCATTTCAAGAAATCCACAGCTAAATGTAAATACATGCAGTTATATGTCAACTAAGGCATGATGCAAACAGTTATAACTCGTGCATCTAACTAAATACCAATTTGGAGGTATTTGAACAACATTGTTTAAAATTATGTCATTAGTAAGTGCTGTATGATAAGTCAGCTAGTCTAAGGGAAGTAACTGCCAGCATACTGCTTTGCACTCAATACTTTATGTAAGAGAAATGAATACTTTGACTATTCTTCTTAGGGCAAACCAGGACTCACACAGGCTGTTAATCTCACTTTTTTGGTCCAATTTTAATTTCAGTTGTTGAAAGAAGTCATCCATCTGTCAAATATACCTGTAAGAATTGCTGCTTTTTACTTCTAAGTCACGTGACAAGTCAGAAATAGGGTCTCTATAGGGAAAAGAGTACCAATTATTTTCCCATAGAACTCTACACAAACCTATGGCCCTCTCGCTATTTTACTATAGTGATTTCAAAGAAATACTTTGCCTCATATGAAAGTTCCTTCCAAGCACTGATTAAAATTCACAAAAAATATATAGGGTCCCGTTGCTTTTATAAGTCAAAATTTGGCTCCTTTACAACCTATTGCAGTTCCGCACTTAAACGCCACTACTTTAAAAATCATTACCTACCCTTATAATTTCCTGTGCCAAAAATACATTCTCTGCAATACTTCCTTAGCCCATTATTTATTTCAATCCATGACATTTTTGCTTTCCAATAAAAATTATATCATACCTCATTTCCACCAATCATGTAATATCTACTCGTTTTTACCTCCACTCTTTCTTGGGTAAACTATATCCGGTGGAAACAATCTGGGGGGTTGGCACTCTCATTCCTATACTTTCATTGTTACCTACCTCAGAATTAGGCAAATTTGTATTTTTTATATACATCATACCTACCAGTGTACATGTGTGAAATTTGAGACCTGGAAGTTCAGAGTCATGAGATTTGTCACCATGTAAATGAGCTGCACCATCTTTGGACAGTGACATTCTCAGGAACAAAAGACTCTGGCAATTTGGATGATATTGTGATCTGATTTTTCATTGGAATAAATAAAATGCTATGAAACTTACATGTTTTCCTTTTCCCTTATGTATGAAATGATTTCAAGGCATCATATTGACAATTTCTTCATAAGGGTAGATTCTACCCTGATTTCAAGGAGGACCCACAAAGTTGGTGACAAATTATGGAAAACTGCTAAATATGTAATTTCACAGAAGTCTAAGCACCAACTTTCTGTGAGATTAAGAAAGAGATGGCATGTAGGAATCTAATAAATGGAGTGGTTCTTGATATGTTGTCCTTGCTGCTGATGTAGGTGAGATAACTTTAACCGCCCCATTGCACGAGGACATTAGGGACATGACCAGTGCCTCCCCATCTTTTCTGTTTACAAAGATCTTAGATAAGAATCACTCCAGCATTTTACTGCATCATCAAAGCTTAGACTCTACTGCATTGAACAGCACCAATTAATTTGAAAAATTCTGCAATTGGAAATTGGAAAACAGAGAATATCCCAATATGCCAAAGTTTAAGAAGGGCAATACCCAGGGTTTTCAAGTCAAATCTATGCCTTATAATAAGGGTGTGCAGACAGAAAAAGTGAAAACTGTACCTGCTCCGTATAAGAGACTGTCTCCTGAGATGGATCAGGTAGTGAGGGACCCTCCGTCAGCTTCCGAGAGACGGGAAATGCTGCTGCGGCCAGGGTGTCACCATTTCTTAAGGCCCAGGAAGCTGGAGAGTAAAAGTTGAAATGACTGCTGGGATGTCCAAATGTCAGACAGGTAGTACAATTTTAGGAAAGTTCATAATTATGCATGAAATTTTCAAGATAAGTTTGGCCAACAAACCAGCTTGTTATATGTTACATCACATTATATGAAAAATATAGCTTCCCAGAGAGTGCATTTCAAGAAATCCACAGCTAAATGTAAATACATGCAGTTATATGTCAACTAAGGCATGATGCAAACAGTTATAACTCGTGCATCTAACTAAATACCAATTTGGAGGTATTTGAACAACATTGTTTAAAATTATGTCATTAGTAAGTGCTGTATGATAAGTCAGCTAGTCTAAGGGAAGTAACTGCCAGCATACTGCTTTGCACTCAATACTTTATGTAAGAGAAATGAATACTTTGACTATTCTTCTTAGGGCAAACCAGGACTCAAACAGGCTGTTAATCTCACTTTTTTGGTCCAATTTTAATTTCAGTTGTTGAAAGAAGTCAAATATACCTGTAAGAATTACTGCTTTTTTACTTTTAAGTCACGTGAAAGGTCAGAAATAGGGTCTCTATACTTTCATTGTTACCTTCCTCAGAATTAGGCAAATTTGTATTTTTTATATACATCATACCTACCAGTGTACATGTGTGAAATTTGAGACCTGGAAGTTCAGAGTCATGAGATTTGTCACCATGTAAATGAGCTGCACCATCTTTGGACAGTGACATTCTCAGGAACAAAAGACTCTGGCAATTTGGATGATATTGTGATCTGATTTTTCATTGGAATAAATAAAATGCTATGAAACTTACATGTTTTCCTTTTTCCTTATGTATGAAATGATTTCAAGGCATCATATTGACAATTTCTTCATAAGGGTAGATTCTACCCTGATTTCAAGGAGGACCCACAAAGTTGGTGAAAAATTATGGAAAACTGCTAAATATGTAATTTCACAGAAGTCTAAGCACCAACTTTCTGTGAGATTCAGAAAGAGATGCCATGTAGGAATCTAATAAATGGAGTGGTTCTTGATATGTTGTCCTTGCTGCTGATGTAGGTGAGATAACTTTAACCGCCCCATTGCACGAGGACATTGGGAACATGACCAGTGCCTCCCCATCTTTTCTGTTTACAAAGATCTTCGATAGGAATCACTCCAGCATTTTACTGCATCATCAAAGCTTAGACTCTACTGCATTGAACAGCACCAATTAATTTGAAAAATTCTGCAATTGGAAATTGGAAAACAGAGAATATCCCAATATGCCAAAGTTTAAGAAGGGCAATACCCAGGGTTTTCAAGTCAAATCTATGCCTTATAATAAGGGTGTGCAGACAGAAAAAGTGAAAACTGTACCTGCTCCGTATAAGAGACTGTCTCCTGAGATGGATCAGGTAGTGAGGGACCCTCCGTCAGCTTCCGAGAGACGGGAAATGCTGCTGCGGCCAGGGTGTCACCATTTCTTAAGGCCCAGGAAGCTGGAGAGTAAAAGTTGAAATGACTGCTGGGATGTCCAAATGTCAGACAGGTAGTACAATTTTAGGAAAGTTCATAATTATGCATGAAATTTTCAAGATAAGTTTGGCCAACAAACCAGCTTGTTATATGTTACATCACATTATATGAAAAATATAGCTTCCCAGAGAGTGCATTTCAAGAAATCCACAGCTAAATGTAAATACATGCAGTTATATGTCAACTAAGGCATGATGCAAACAGTTATAACTCGTGCATCTAACTAAATACCAATTTGGAGGTATTTGAACAACATTGTTTAAAATTATGTCATTAGTAAGTGCTGTATGATAAGTCAGCTAGTCTAAGGGAAGTAACTGCCAGCATACTGCTTTGCACTCAATACTTTATGTAAGAGAAATGAATACTTTGACTATTCTTCTTAGGGCAAACCAGGACTCACACAGGCTGTTAATCTCACTTTTTTGGTCCAATTTTAATTTCAGTTGTTGAAAGAAGTCATCCCATCTGTCAAATATACCTGTAAGAATTACTGCTTTTTTACTTTTAAGTCACGTGAAAGGTCAGAAATAGGGTCTCTATACTTTCATTGTTACCTTCCTCAGAATTAGGCAAATTTGTATTTTTTATATACATCATACCTACCAGTGTACATGTGTGAAATTTGAGACCTGGAAGTTCAGAGTCATGAGATTTGTCACCATGTAAATGAGCTGCACCATCTTTGGACAGTGACATTCTCAGGAACAAAAGACTCTGGCAATTTGGATGATATTGTGATCTGATTTTTCATTGGAATAAATAAAATGCTATGAAACTTACATGTTTTCCTTTTTCCTTATGTATGAAATGATTTCAAGGCATCATATTGACAATTTCTTCATAAGGGTAGATTCTACCCTGATTTCAAGGAGGACCCACAAAGTTGGTGACAAATTGTGGAAAACTGCTAAATATGTAATTTCACAGAAGTCTAAGCACCAACTTTCTGTGAGATTAAGAAAGAGATGGCATGTAGGAATCTAATAAATGGAGTGGTTCTTGATATGTTGTCCTTGCTGCTGATGTAGGTGAGATAACTTTAACCGCCCCATTGCACGAGGACATTAGGGACATGACCAGTGCCTCCCCATCTTTTCTGTTTACAAAGATCTTAGATAAGAATCACTCCAGCATTTTACTGCATCATCAAAGCTTAGACTCTACTGCATTGAACAGCACCAATTAATTTGAAAAATTCTGCAATTGGAAATTGGAAAACAGAGAATATCCCAATATGCCAAAGTTTAAGAAGGGCAAATACCCAGGGTTTTCAAGTCAAATCTATGCCTTATAATAAGGGTGTGCAGACAGAAAAAGTGAAAACTGTACCTGATCCGTATAAGAGACTGTCTCCTGAGATGGATCAGGTAGTGAGGGACCCTCCGTCAGCTTCCGAGAGACGGGAAATGCTGCTGCGGCCAGGGTGTCACCATTTCTTAAGGCCCAGGAAGCTGGAGAGTAAAAGTTGAAATGACTGCTGGGATGTCCAAATGTCAGACAGGTAGTACAATTTTAGGAAAGTTCATAATTATGCATGAAATTTTCAAGATAATTTTGGCCAACAAACCAGCTTGTTATATGTTACATCACATTATATGAAAAATATAGCATCCCAGAGAGTGCATTTCAAGAAATCCACAGCTAAATGTAAATACATGCAGTTATATGTCAACTAAGGCATGATGCAAACAGTTATAACTCGTGCATCTAACTAAATACCAATTTGGAGGTATTTGAACAACATTGTTTAAAATTATGTCATTAGTAAGTGCTGTATGATAAGTCAGCTAGTCTAAGGGAAGTAACTGCCAGCATACTGCTTTGCACTCAATACTTTATGTAAGAGAAATGAATACTTTGACTATTCTTCTTAGGGCAAACCAGGACTCACACAGGCTGTTAATCTCACTTTTTTGGTCCAATTTTAATTTCAGTTGTTGAAAGAAGTCATCCATCTGTCAAATATACCTGTAAGAATGACTGCTTTTTACTTTTAAGTCACGTGAGACGTCAGAAATAGGGTCTCTATACTGTCATTGTTACCTACCTCAGAATTAGGCAAATTTGTATTTTTTATATACATCATACCTACCAGTGTACATGTGTGAAATTTGAGACCTGGAAGTTCAGAGTCATGAGATTTGTCACCATGTAAATGAGCTGCACCATCTTTGGACAGTGACATTCTCAGGAACAAAAGACTCTGGCAATTTGGATGATATTGTGATCTGATTTTTCATTGGAATAAATAAAATGCTATGAAACTTACATGTTTTCCTTTTTCCTTATGTATGAAATGATTTCAAGGCATCATATTGACAATTTCTTCATAAGGGTAGATTCTACCCTGATTTCAAGGAGGACCCACAAAGTTGGTGACAAATTGTGGAAAACTGCTAAATATGTAATTTCACAGAAGTCTAAGCACCAACTTTCTGTGAGATTAAGAAAGAGATGGCATGTAGGAATCTAATAAATGGAGTGGTTCTTGATATGTTGTCCTTGCTGCTGATGTAGGTGAGATAACTTTAACCGTCCCATTGCACAGAGGACATTAGGGACATGACCAGTGCCTCCCCATCTTTTCTGTTTACAAAGATCTTAGATAAGAATCACTCCAGCATTTTACTGCATCATCAAAGCTTAGACTCTACTGCATTGAACAGCACCAACCAATTTGAAAAATTCTGCAATTGGAAATTGGAAAACAGAGAATATCCCAATATGCCAAAGTTTAAGAAGGGCAATACCCAGGGTTTTCAAGTCAAATCTATGCCTTATAATAAGGGTGTGCAGACAGAAAAAGTGAAAACTGTACCTGCTCCGTATAAGAGACTGTCTCCTGAGATGGATCAGGTAGTGAGGGACCCTCCGTCAGCTTCCGAGAGACGGGAAATGCTGCTGCGGCCAGGGTGTCACCATTTCTTAAGGCCCAGGAAGCTGGAGAGTAAAAGTCGAAATGACTGCTGGGATGTCCAAATGTCAGACAGGTAGTAAAATTTTAGGAAAGTTCATAATTATGCATGAAATTTTCAAGATAAGTTTGGCCAACAAACCAGCTTGTTATATGTTACATCACATTATATGAAAAATATAGCCTCCCAGAGAGTGCATTTCAAGAAATCCACAGCTAAATGTAAATACATGCAGTTATATGTCAACTAAGGCATGATGCAAACAGTTATAACTCGTGCATCTAACTAAATACCAATTTGGAGGTATTTGAACAACATTGTTTAAAATTATGTCATTAGTAAGTGCTGTATGATAAGTCAGCTAGTCTAAGGGAAGTAACTGCCAGCATACTGCTTTGCACTCAATACTTTATGTAAGAGAAATGAATACTTTGACTATTCTTCTTAGGGCAAACCAGGACTCACACAGGCTGTTAATCTCACTTTTTTGGTCCAATTTTAATTTCAGTTGTTGAAAGAAGTCATCCATCTGTCAAATATACCTGTAAGAATTGCTGCTTTTTACTTCTAAGTCACGTGACAAGTCAGAAATAGGGTCTCTATAGGGAAAAGAGTACCAATTATTTTCCCATAGAACTCTACACAAACCTATGGCCCTCTCGCTATTTTACTATAGTGATTTCAAAGAAATACTTTGCCTCATATGAAAGTTCCTTCCAAGCACTGATTAAAATTCACAAAAAATATATAGGGTCCCGTTGCTTTTATAAGTCAAAATTTGGCTCCTTTACAACCTATTGCAGTTCCGCACTTAAACGCCACTACTTTAAAAATCATTACCTACCCTTATAATTTCCTGTGCCAAAAATACATTCTCTGCAATACTTCCTTAGCCCATTATTTATTTCAATCCATGACATTTTTGCTTTCCAATAAAAATTATATCATACCTCATTTCCACCAATCATGTAATATCTACTCGTTTTTACCTCCACTCTTTCTTGGGTAAACTATATCCGGTGGAAACAATCTGGGGGGTTGGCACTCTCATTCCTATACTTTCATTGTTACCTACCTCAGAATTAGGCAAATTTGTATTTTTTATATACATCATACCTACCAGTGTACATGTGTGAAATTTGAGACCTGGAAGTTCAGAGTCATGAGATTTGTCACCATGTAAATGAGCTGCACCATCTTTGGACAGTGACATTCTCAGGAACAAAAGACTCTGGCAATTTGGATGATATTGTGATCTGATTTTTCATTGGAATAAATAAAATGCTATGAAACTTACATGTTTTCCTTTTCCCTTATGTATGAAATGATTTCAAGGCATCATATTGACAATTTCTTCATAAGGGTAGATTCTACCCTGATTTCAAGGAGGACCCACAAAGTTGGTGACAAATTATGGAAAACTGCTAAATATGTAATTTCACAGAAGTCTAAGCACCAACTTTCTGTGAGATTAAGAAAGAGATGGCATGTAGGAATCTAATAAATGGAGTGGTTCTTGATATGTTGTCCTTGCTGCTGATGTAGGTGAGATAACTTTAACCGCCCCATTGCACGAGGACATTAGGGACATGACCAGTGCCTCCCCATCTTTTCTGTTTACAAAGATCTTAGATAAGAATCACTCCAGCATTTTACTGCATCATCAAAGCTTAGACTCTACTGCATTGAACAGCACCAATTAATTTGAAAAATTCTGCAATTGGAAATTGGAAAACAGAGAATATCCCAATATGCCAAAGTTTAAGAAGGGCAATACCCAGGGTTTTCAAGTCAAATCTATGCCTTATAATAAGGGTGTGCAGACAGAAAAAGTGAAAACTGTACCTGCTCCGTATAAGAGACTGTCTCCTGAGATGGATCAGGTAGTGAGGGACCCTCCGTCAGCTTCCGAGAGACGGGAAATGCTGCTGCGGCCAGGGTGTCACCATTTCTTAAGGCCCAGGAAGCTGGAGAGTAAAAGTTGAAATGACTGCTGGGATGTCCAAATGTCAGACAGGTAGTACAATTTTAGGAAAGTTCATAATTATGCATGAAATTTTCAAGATAAGTTTGGCCAACAAACCAGCTTGTTATATGTTACATCACATTATATGAAAAATATAGCTTCCCAGAGAGTGCATTTCAAGAAATCCACAGCTAAATGTAAATACATGCAGTTATATGTCAACTAAGGCATGATGCAAACAGTTATAACTCGTGCATCTAACTAAATACCAATTTGGAGGTATTTGAACAACATTGTTTAAAATTATGTCATTAGTAAGTGCTGTATGATAAGTCAGCTAGTCTAAGGGAAGTAACTGCCAGCATACTGCTTTGCACTCAATACTTTATGTAAGAGAAATGAATACTTTGACTATTCTTCTTAGGGCAAACCAGGACTCAAACAGGCTGTTAATCTCACTTTTTTGGTCCAATTTTAATTTCAGTTGTTGAAAGAAGTCAAATATACCTGTAAGAATTACTGCTTTTTTACTTTTAAGTCACGTGAAAGGTCAGAAATAGGGTCTCTATACTTTCATTGTTACCTTCCTCAGAATTAGGCAAATTTGTATTTTTTATATACATCATACCTACCAGTGTACATGTGTGAAATTTGAGACCTGGAAGTTCAGAGTCATGAGATTTGTCACCATGTAAATGAGCTGCACCATCTTTGGACAGTGACATTCTCAGGAACAAAAGACTCTGGCAATTTGGATGATATTGTGATCTGATTTTTCATTGGAATAAATAAAATGCTATGAAACTTACATGTTTTCCTTTTTCCTTATGTATGAAATGATTTCAAGGCATCATATTGACAATTTCTTCATAAGGGTAGATTCTACCCTGATTTCAAGGAGGACCCACAAAGTTGGTGACAAATTGTGGAAAACTGCTAAATATGTAATTTCACAGAAGTCTAAGCACCAACTTTCTGTGAGATTAAGAAAGAGATGGCATGTAGGAATCTAATAAATGGAGTGGTTCTTGATATGTTGTCCTTGCTGCTGATGTAGGTGAGATAACTTTAACCGCCCCATTGCACGAGGACATTAGGGACATGACCAGTGCCTCCCCATCTTTTCTGTTTACAAAGATCTTAGATAAGAATCACTCCAGCATTTTACTGCATCATCAAAGCTTAGACTCTACTGCATTGAACAGCACCAATTAATTTGAAAAATTCTGCAATTGGAAATTGGAAAACAGAGAATATCCCAATATGCCAAAGTTTAAGAAGGGCAAATACCCAGGGTTTTCAAGTCAAATCTATGCCTTATAATAAGGGTGTGCAGACAGAAAAAGTGAAAACTGTACCTGATCCGTATAAGAGACTGTCTCCTGAGATGGATCAGGTAGTGAGGGACCCTCCGTCAGCTTCCGAGAGACGGGAAATGCTGCTGCGGCCAGGGTGTCACCATTTCTTAAGGCCCAGGAAGCTGGAGAGTAAAAGTCGAAATGACTGCTGGGATGTCCAAATGTCAGACAGGTAGTACAATTTTAGGAAAGTTCATAATTATGCATGAAATTTTCAAGATAATTTTGGCCAACAAACCAGCTTGTTATATGTTACATCACATTATATGAAAAATATAGCTTCCCAGAGAGTGCATTTCAAGAAATCCACAGCTAAATGTAAATACATGCAGTTATATGTCAACTAAGGCATGATGCAAACAGTTATAACTCGTGCATCTAACTAAATACCAATTTGGAGGTATTTGAACAACATTGTTTAAAATTATGTCATTAGTAAGTGCTGTATGATAAGTCAGCTAGTCTAAGGGAAGTAACTGCCAGCATACTGCTTTGCACTCAATACTTTATGTAAGAGAAATGAATACTTTGACTATTCTTCTTAGGGCAAACCAGGACTCACACAGGCTGTTAATCTCACTTTTTTGGTCCAATTTTAATTTCAGTTGTTGAAAGAAGTCATCCATCTGTCAAATATACCTGTAAGAATGACTGCTTTTTACTTTTAAGTCACGTGAGACGTCAGAAATAGGGTCTCTATACTGTCATTGTTACCTACCTCAGAATTAGGCAAATTTGTATTTTTTATATACATCATACCTACCAGTGTACATGTGTGAAATTTGAGACCTGGAAGTTCAGAGTCATGAGATTTGTCACCATGTAAATGAGCTGCACCATCTTTGGACAGTGACATTCTCAGGAACAAAAGACTCTGGCAATTTGGATGATATTGTGATCTGATTTTTCATTGGAATAAATAAAATGCTATGAAACTTACATGTTTTCCTTTTTCCTTATGTATGAAATGATTTCAAGGCATCATATTGACAATTTCTTCATAAGGGTAGATTCTACCCTGATTTCAAGGAGGACCCACAAAGTTGGTGACAAATTGTGGAAAACTGCTAAATATGTAATTTCACAGAAGTCTAAGCACCAACTTTCTGTGAGATTAAGAAAGAGATGGCATGTAGGAATCTAATAAATGGAGTGGTTCTTGATATGTTGTCCTTGCTGCTGATGTAGGTGAGATAACTTTAACCGTCCCATTGCACAGAGGACATTAGGGACATGACCAGTGCCTCCCCATCTTTTCTGTTTACAAAGATCTTAGATAAGAATCACTCCAGCATTTTACTGCATCATCAAAGCTTAGACTCTACTGCATTGAACAGCACCAACCAATTTGAAAAATTCTGCAATTGGAAATTGGAAAACAGAGAATATCCCAATATGCCAAAGTTTAAGAAGGGCAATACCCAGGGTTTTCAAGTCAAATCTATGCCTTATAATAAGGGTGTGCAGACAGAAAAAGTGAAAACTGTACCTGCTCCGTATAAGAGACTGTCTCCTGAGATGGATCAGGTAGTGAGGGACCCTCCGTCAGCTTCCGAGAGACGGGAAATGCTGCTGCGGCCAGGGTGTCACCATTTCTTAAGGCCCAGGAAGCTGGAGAGTAAAAGTCGAAATGACTGCTGGGATGTCCAAATGTCAGACAGGTAGTAAAATTTTAGGAAAGTTCATAATTATGCATGAAATTTTCAAGATAAGTTTGGCCAACAAACCAGCTTGTTATATGTTACATCACATTATATGAAAAATATAGCCTCCCAGAGAGTGCATTTCAAGAAATCCACAGCTAAATGTAAATACATGCAGTTATATGTCAACTAAGGCATGATGCAAACAGTTATAACTCGTGCATCTAACTAAATACCAATTTGGAGGTATTTGAACAACATTGTTTAAAATTATGTCATTAGTAAGTGCTGTATGATAAGTCAGCTAGTCTAAGGGAAGTAACTGCCAGCATACTGCTTTGCACTCAATACTTTATGTAAGAGAAATGAATACTTTGACTATTCTTCTTAGGGCAAACCAGGACTCACACAGGCTGTTAATCTCACTTTTTTGGTCCAATTTTAATTTCAGTTGTTGAAAGAAGTCATCCATCTGTCAAATATACCTGTAAGAATTGCTGCTTTTTACTTCTAAGTCACGTGACAAGTCAGAAATAGGGTCTCTATAGGGAAAAGAGTACCAATTATTTTCCCATAGAACTCTACACAAACCTATGGCCCTCTCGCTATTTTACTATAGTGATTTCAAAGAAATACTTTGCCTCATATGAAAGTTCCTTCCAAGCACTGATTAAAATTCACAAAAAATATATAGGGTCCCGTTGCTTTTATAAGTCAAAATTTGGCTCCTTTACAACCTATTGCAGTTCCGCACTTAAACGCCACTACTTTAAAAATCATTACCTACCCTTATAATTTCCTGTGCCAAAAATACATTCTCTGCAATACTTCCTTAGCCCATTATTTATTTCAATCCATGACATTTTTGCTTTCCAATAAAAATTATATCATACCTCATTTCCACCAATCATGTAATATCTACTCGTTTTTACCTCCACTCTTTCTTGGGTAAACTATATCCGGTGGAAACAATCTGGGGGGTTGGCACTCTCATTCCTATACTTTCATTGTTACCTACCTCAGAATTAGGCAAATTTGTATTTTTTATATACATCATACCTACCAGTGTACATGTGTGAAATTTGAGACCTGGAAGTTCAGAGTCATGAGATTTGTCACCATGTAAATGAGCTGCACCATCTTTGGACAGTGACATTCTCAGGAACAAAAGACTCTGGCAATTTGGATGATATTGTGATCTGATTTTTCATTGGAATAAATAAAATGCTATGAAACTTACATGTTTTCCTTTTCCCTTATGTATGAAATGATTTCAAGGCATCATATTGACAATTTCTTCATAAGGGTAGATTCTACCCTGATTTCAAGGAGGACCCACAAAGTTGGTGACAAATTATGGAAAACTGCTAAATATGTAATTTTACAGAAGTCTAAGCACCAACTTTCTGTGAGATTAAGAAAGAGATAGCATGTAGGAATCTAATAAATCCAGTGGTTCTTGATATGTTGTCCTTGCTGCTGATGTAGGTGAGATAACTTTAACCGCCCCATTGCACGAGGACATTAGGGACATGACCAGTGCCTCCCCATCTTTTCTGTTTACAAAGATCTTAGATAAGAATCACTCCAGCATTTTACTGCATCATCAAAGCTTAGACTCTACTGCATTGAACAGCACCAATTAATTTGAAAAATTCTGCAATTGGAAATTGGAAAACAGAGAATATCCCAATATGCCAAAGTTTAAGAAGGGCAATACCCAGGGTTTTCAAGTCAAATCTATGCCTTATAATAAGGGTGTGCAGACAGAAAAAGTGAAAACTGTACCTGATCCGTATAAGAGACTGTCTCCTGAGATGGATCAGGTAGTGAGGGACCCTCCGTCAGCTTCCGAGAGACGGGAAATGCTGCTGCGGCCAGGGTGTCACCATTTCTTAAGGCCCAGGAAGCTGGAGAGTAAAAGTTGAAATGACTGCTGGGATGTCCAAATGTCAGACAGGTAGTAAAATTTTAGGAAAGTTAATAATTATGCATGAAATTTTCAAGATAAGTTTGGCCAACAAACCAGCTTGTTATATGTTACATCACATTATATGAAAAATATAGCCTCCCAGAGAGTGCATTTCAAGAAATCCACAGCTAAATGTAAATACATGCAGTTATATGTCAACTAAGGCATGATGCAAACAGTTATAACTCGTGCATCTAACTAAATACCAATTTGGAGGTATTTGAACAACATTGTTTAAAATTATGTCATTAGTAAGTGCTGTATGATAAGTCAGCTAGTCTAAGGGAAGTAACTGCCAGCATACTGCTTTGCACTCAATACTTTATGTAAGAGAAATGAATACTTTGACTATTCTTCTTAGGGCAAACCAGGACTCAAACAGGCTGTTAATCTCACTTTTTTGGTCCAATTTTAATTTCAGTTGTTGAAAGAAGTCATCCATCTGTCAAATATAACTGTAAGAATGACTGCTTTTTACTTTTAAGTCACGTGACAAGTCAGAAATAGGGTCTCTATACTGTCATTGTTACCTTCCTCAGAATTAGGCAAATTTGTATTTTTTATATACATCATACCTACCAGTGTACATGTGTGAAATTTGAGACCTGGAAGTTCAGAGTCATGAGATTTGTCACCATGTAAATGAGCTGCACCATCTTTGGACAGTGACATTCTCAGGAACAAAAGACTCTGGCAATTTGGATGATATTGTGATCTGATTTTTCATTGGAATAAATAAAATGCTATGAAACTTACATGTTTTCCTTTTTCCTGATTTCAAGGCATCATATTGACAATTTCTTCATAAGGGTAGATTCTACCCTGATTTCAAGGAGGACCCACAAAGTTGGTGACAAATTATGGAAAACTGCTAAATATGTAATTTTACAGAAGTCTAAGCACCAACTTTCTGTGAGATTAAGAAAGAGATAGCATGTAGGAATCTAATAAATCCAGTGGTTCTTGATATGTTGTCCTTGCTGCTGATGTAGGTGAGATAACTTTAACCGCCCCATTGCACGAGGACATTAGGGACATGACCAGTGCCTCCCCATCTTTTCTGTTTACAAAGATCTTAGATAAGAATCACTCCAGCATTTTACTGCATCATCAAAGCTTAGACTCTACTGCATTGAACAGCACCAATTAATTTGAAAAATTCTGCAATTGGAAATTGGAAAACAGAGAATATCCCAATATGCCAAAGTTTGAGAAGGGCAATACCCAGGGTTTTCAAGTCAAATCTATGCCTTATAATAAGGGTGTGCAGACAGAAAAAGTGAAAACTGTACCTGCTCCGTATAAGAGACTGTCTCCTGAGATAGATCAGGTAGTGAGGGACCCTGAGCTTAGCAAAGCTATATAGCTTAATAAAGCTATGTAGTTAACTATAGATCATGTGCAGGAAATTACTGCAGGAAATTAATTAAAACAAATTCTTTTCGGAAGTAGCAGGGCCACACTAAATCAAATCCACATGTAAATGTTTCCAAGTTGTGTGGATTCTGTATTCAAGTTTTCTTATTCCCCTGTGAGTATAGTTGAGGACGTATTTGTCCTGTATTTCTGTCTGTCTGAAACTTTAACCTTGCTCACAACCTTGAGGGGTGAGTGATAGAGCTTTCATATTTCATATGCACATTCTTTGAAACATGAACTTTTCTTTGGTATCAAAGTTTTTAATCTTGTGACCTTGACATTTGTTCTACTTTAAAGATGTCTCCTGAACTATTTAAGGCTGTATTTTCATAATTTACATACAGATTCCTTATCATAAGGCCATATATGATATTTGGCATTGTAATCATGACCTTGGAGTTTGACCCAAATTTCAAAATATTAACCTTGTATAACTTAACTTTTAAATAGTGAGAGATGGGGCTCTCATATATAAGATATATACATTCCTTGTGATTAAAACATTTTTCGTATCAAAGTTTCTGACCTTGTGACCTTGGAGTTTGGTCTACCTTTAAGAAAATGCAACCTACTGAATATTCCTTGAACTGTTAAGGATGGGTTGTTGTTTGTTGTATATAGATACTTTATGGCTATTTAAAGCTGGCAGAAATTAATAAATACAGTAGAATTATCGGAGTTCGCTATATTTCTCTTCTTATCCGCCATATTTGATGAATATTCTATTATTATATGCATCAGTCATGTATATGGTATCAAAAACAAGTGAAATCAATTTTTACAACACAATGCCGTGCTAAAAAATTATTTTTAAAAATATCGTACATCAGTAGAGCATGCTAACAGTTTTGGATAAACATATTTCGAATAAAAAGACTTTCTTGACATGAATTTTCGTATAGTTGCAGTAAAGATGTCAAAATTATACAATAAACGCGTATTTGCACGGCCACATTTTTACAAACTTTAAAAAAAATCATAAAATATGAATAAATATGAAATATGTCTATATGGAACTTAAATTGTCTAATATTAAACATTGTAATGAATATTCAGACACGTCTCATCGTTTTTCAGGGGGAAAAGGGGCAGTCGGAATTAAAAATTGAAAGTTGGCTTCACAAAACACCTTGGCAAGCACAAAAGTCTACAATGATTACCTTAAATATTTTTGTCCAAAACTTCATTTTCTTGAGCAGTGCCCATTGCACTTGATATTTTAGAGTCACACGTAAAATAGTAACAGGTTCTATTCCCAGAGAGTTGCATTGTTGATTGTACGTTGACATGCAGATGATATGTACGCTACCAACACAAATGTGGAATTCTTCACGAATTATTCATTATAATTATTTATCATAATTATTTATTATAAATGGGATGTTTAAATGATTGAAAGAACCACATATACACGTGTATTGATTCTGAGCAACATCATATCGAATTGAAAAACCATAATTTTCAATTGACATTACATAAAACATTTCACATTCTTCAATCTAGCAATACTATAATACGTACGAGTTTAAATCAAATCTGTAATCTAAATCTTGGTTATTATCACTACAAACAAGATAACTTAACGTTTGGAATACTTAAAACTATAATTCTCTGACAGTAGGAATGATGTATCATGATGGACAGAATGTATAAAAGTTCACGAGTTTACGAAACTCTAAAAAAAAAATGTACATTACAGAATATCACGTACATTTCCCCGCATGTCGTATTGATGTAGATAGAACATTATTTGCAAGTTAAGAAATGGGTAAAATACACAATTTTTCGTCTAAAATTTATTTGCATGACAGCATATTATTATACTTATTATATTTGTTTACATCACAAGATTTTAAAAGTAGTTAACTCGTCACACTTATCTCAAATTACTATTTTTTTGCGTTGTTTGAAATTTCCTTCCAGTCTTAAACATGGAGACGCATGCGGGCATATACTTTATGCAAAATTAGACATATTTCTAAACACATTTTCGAATGATTTGGTAATTTCAACCAATGCAGTGTTACTCAAAAATTTAAAGGTCAACACCATGTCATAAATGTTTATATGCGATTACAAATACAGATGTATTATACTATTTTCACCATGCATTTATTGCATTGAAAAACTCGTGTTTTCTTTCCTTTTCAAAAATAGGTAACGTACGTTTCATCCTTATCCATAAGCTTTGGGAACATGGTATTTAAATTCGGATAATGCGAATAAAAAGTACCACATATGAATAATTCTATTATATATCAAAAAACTATCTCCGTTACAGTTTTAAAGTTGTAAAACTACCGTTATTAGCGAAGAAAACTAAATATGTAGGCGGAAAGTCATAAACTATATTATCTTAAATGTTGAAGCCTTTGGATCGGCGACATGACTTTAGATCATTCATTTTCCAAAACTGAAAATATACCTATTACTTATGGCTCATTCATGCTATCTAACTTTATTTTTAAAAAAAAAAGCAAAATGTTGTTATGCGTAAATTTAGTATCACCGATAATGAAATATAAAATACCTGCTCTAGAGACAGCAAATGATTTCTGTCGTTTGAGGAACGAATTAGTCAGAAATCAATTTCTACTTGGTAATATGAATGGATTATTCCGATATTTCAAGTTTTCAGTTCGAATACCTTTATTCATGAGGTTCAATAGAACCAGTTTTTAATCGGGTAGCGTTGATAAAGACAGTCCAGGACGACAAGTAGAGCTGGTTATGTAGTAGATGTACTTTAATCATGAAAATGATAAAAGAGTGTTTAAATATATATATATATATATATATATATATATATATATATATATATATATAGATATAGATAAATAGATATTGAGATCAACAAATAATTAAAACCTAGTATTAAAACTTATAGGTTTACAGAATTAAATTTATTTCTTCTATTTTACTAATTTGGGTATTTAGTAATAGCCATACACTCCCTTTGGATCCACACACACATTTACAGACATTCAACATTCATTGGTCTATATTTGAATTAGTTTGATTTTATTGGTTGAAACTTTATGGTCATTCTTGGGTGAACACTTTTCATCTACAAGTTCTAGAAGAAAGACCTTTTGCAAAATTCTGTCTATATGACTATACATTTTGAACAACTTTATAATTTTGAATAACCTGAAACTGGAAGACCTTGACAAATGTAAGTTTTTAACATTTTACTAATAATCAACTTTTCAGATTAAGTATTTTATTATTTTGATAGAAAAGAAATATGTATTGAAGTAAATCTTTATGAAGCAGATATACATAAATTCAATGAACTTTCTAAGATCCTTTAATCGTATTTATATTGAAATATTTTGTATTGAAATATTTATAGAGAATGCAATTTATATTAATTATTACATGAAATAGATTATTTCTGTGAAGAACATATATTTATTATTAAATTTACTATCTAGGTATTAAATTCTGATTGCTGTACATCATTGTAAAGCAGTGTGCCTAATTCCATAAATTGGTATGTTCATCTGTATTTTTTTAAAGGATATTTTCAGTTAAAATTATAATGGAAAGATAACTCTCTATAGGATCTCTATTATGTACATAAATGATTTTAGAGTTACCTCCCTTAGTGATCACTTCGATATATAGATTTCTGATGTGTAATTTAAAGGGAGAGAACATTGTTTTATTTTATATTAACTTAAAGTCATTAGTAATTAATGGATATTGAAATATACAATTATATATAATATTTGTTATGTATATTTCAGGGCAGCCTCCGTGGCCAAGTGGTTAGAGCATCTCACCTCTAGTCGGCGCAGGTTCGATTCTCGCTCTCGCCGATATATGTGAGAAAGTTTGCCAGTTTATTTTCGGAAGGTCGGTGGTCTCTTCCCGGGTACATTGTATCTGGGTTCTCTCCTCCTCCTACAAAAACTGGATGCCACCGGATAACTGAAAAATTGTCGAGTGTGGCGGAAAACTACAATCAATCAATCAGTATACCGATCTTGTGTCAGAAATGCATTGGTTTTAAAGAAGAACGTACGTTTCATTTTTGTGCATAACGAATTTTAATTGCTTTTGAAAAAGTACTTAGCTTTTTGGGAAATAATAATATTGCACGAAACATTATAAAAATCCAATAGAAATGTCGGCGATGGTATTGCACACACTAACTGTGGATGGGTATATAGATTTCTTATTGCAAGACCTAAAATTTCATACCATGATTTTTAACCTTTTGACCTTGTATCATTGTTATGTCGTGACCCTTTGGGGATAAGTTGAGACCATAATATGGGGGTCAACATTTTTCATGGGAATAAAGACTCAAAAAAATTTTAAAATATTAAATCGCAATAGCTGATCAAAAGCTGAGTCAAAATGACTCAGGTGAGCGGTGTGACCCATAACCCTCTTTTGTTTACTGAAAAGTTTGGAAAGCGTGAGAATTTGTTGTCCTTATGTGAAAGCATGAAATGGGCGTGAAAAGCGTGAGACTTGCGAGTACATCATGAGGCATCATACGTCTGCCCACGTCCTTAAAAATTATACCTATACAAAATTTCTCCGTACCTACTTTTCAATATTACATGAAGATATTGAAGATATTCGTAAAAATGAAATATGTATTATGATAACGTGTAAGAAAAAGTTGTTAGAGCACATGTCTTTCCTATTTATAAATATGCTTCAATTTATCTGTGTTCAGGAGTAGTGATGAATTAAAATATTTCACTACCTTCGTCAAAGTTTTGCTTTCACTGAGATATCAAAATTCACATTTTTGCTTTCTACATCAAAATATTGGTTTAGTAATTTCAGAGAAATTATGAATGCTACAGAAATCACAGTGAACAGCAATTAATTGGCAGGAAAGTATTTCAATAACGTCAAGTATAAAATGAATTGTGTAGCTTTTTGAATTTATTTCTTTCTATTTTTCAGCTGAGCAGATCACCGCTGGAACTGAGATTTTGTCATTAAGTCGGAGTAATATAGCCATTCCAAGATGACTACATGATGCCATAAAAGGTGAAATCTTTGAAATTATCACAACGACAAGAAATGCGCACATATTTACTTCATTTTAATACTAGAAACATTAACATTTTCAATGTAGGTACACCAATATCAACTAATGAAACAGTAAATGAAATAGAATAGTTAATGAAATAGAATAGTTGATGAAATAGAATAGTTAATGAAATAGAATAGTTGATGAAATAGAATAGTTAATGAAATAGAATAGTTGATGAAATAGAATAGTAAATGAAATAGAATAGTAAATGAAATAGAATAGTTAATGAAATAGAATAGTTGATGAAATAGAATAGTAAATGAAATAGAATAGTTAATGAAATAGAATAGTAAATGAAATAGAATAGTTAATGAAATAGAATAGCAAAATGGAAATATTAAGATAAAATAGTCAGTCAATGAAACGGTACTGAATTAATATAATAGCATATTTCATTAAAAGGTACAGTAAATAAAAGAAGTGAAATTAGCAATAAATAAATTAGTTCAGTTAATGAAATAGATAACATAGCAAAATAAACTAGCTAATATGATACTTACATAAAATGAAAGGGTACATTAAATGAATTAATGAAATAGAGCAATAGATAAATTAGTTCAGTAACTGAATTAGATAAATTAGTAAAATTAAACAGAACAGTTAATCTTGTAGTATATTAACTGAAAGGGTACAGTGAATAAAGTAGAGCAATAAATAAATTTGTTCAGCAATTAAAATAGATCACAAAGCAAAGTATATATAATTTACTTCCCTAATTGAAATAGATAATATAACAAGATAAATAAATCAATATAGTTTGTATATGAAATGAAGGGTACGATAAATAATTAAAATGAGGTACAGTAATGAATAAATTAGTTAAGTAATTGAAATAGATAAAATAGTACAGTCAATAAATTAATATGGTTAGTATAGGTAGTTAAAGCCCCGTGGGGATCCGGGGTAGAATAGGTCCTCAGTACCCCTTGCTTGTCGTAAGAGGCGACTAAATGGGGTGGCTTTTCGGATAAATAAAGAAATAAAATAGTAACTTAATTGATATTAATCAAGCAAAAGTGCAAATAAATTAGTACCGTAAGTAGATTAAAATAGTACAATAAATGAAACCCACAGCATAGGAGAATAAAAATATAGTGAAAGATACGGTTTAAGACATATCATAGTAAATATAGCAGTAAATTGAATAAAATATTAAAATAAATTGAATAGTGTAGTGAATGAAATAGTACAGTCCAGAAAATAAGTAAAATCGTTTGATAATGGAAAATTCTTATGAATGCGGTATCTAGATATCTGGAACTCCATCACACACCGTTATATAGACATTGCAGTTGTGAGAATCGTCTACGTAAGCGTTAAAGTTGCATAGGAAATAAAATAGCATAGTAAATAGTAAATGAAATATCTCACTAAATTCTAAAAGAAGAGTAAATGAAATAGAACACTAAATTGAAAGGAAAATATAGCAGAGTATTGAAACAGCACAGTTAATGTAATAGTATATTAAATAAAATGACACAGTATTTAAAATAGAGCATTAAATGAATTAATTTAGTTCTTCAAAAGGATAAAAATAATATAGTGAAAATTTTACAGTGTAGGACATATCATAGTAAATATAACAGTAAATTGAATAAAATGTTAAAATCAATTGAATAGTGCAGCAAATGAAATAGTACAGTCCAGAAAATAGGTAAAATCGTTTGATAAGGGAACATTCTTATGAATGCAGTGTCTAGATATCTGGAACTCCTTCACACACCGTTATTTAGACATTGCAGTTATGAGAATCGTCTACATAAGTGTTGAATTTGCATAGGAAATAAAATAGCATAGTAAATAGGAAATGAAATATCTCACTAAATTCTAAAAGAAGAGTAAATGAAATAGAACACTAAATTGAAAAGGTAAAATAGCAGAGTAATGAAACTGCACAGTTAATGTAATAGTATATTAAATAAAATGGTACCGTAAGTGAAATAAGTAAAATAGAGCATTCGATAAATTAGTTTAGTGATTCAAAAAGATAGGAAATAAACTAATATGGTTAGTATAGGTAGTTGAAGCCCCGTGGGGATCCGGGGTAGAATAGGTCCTCAGTACCCCTTGCTTGTCGTAAGAGGCGATTAAATGGGGCGGCCCTTTGGATAAATAAAGAAATAAAATAGTAACTTAATTGATATCGATCAAGTAAAAGTGCAAATAAAGTAGTACCGTCAATAGATTAGAACAGTTAATGAAATAGTACAGTAATGATACAATAGATAAAATATTACAGTTAATGAAATAGTAGAACGGTTTAAATAAGTGCAATAGCTTGTACGTAAATGTTAAATTTTCATAGGAAATAAGGTAGTATAGTGAATACGAAATTAAATATCTCACTAAATTCTAAAAGAAGAGAAAATGAAATAGAAGAGTAAATTGAAATGATGAAATAGCAGAGTAATGAAACCGCACAGTTAATGTAATAGTATATTAAATAAAATGGCACAGTAGTTGAAATAGAGCATTAAGTAAATTGGTTTAGCAATTCAAAACGATAAAAATAGTATAGTGAAAATGTTACAGTGTAAGACATATCATAGTAAATATAACAGTAAATTTAATAAAACGTTAAAATGAATTGAATTGTGCAGTAAATGAAATAGTACAATCCAGAAAATAGGTAAAATGGTTTGATAAGGGAACATTCTTATGAATGTGGTGTCTAGATATCTGGAACTCCTTCACACACCGTTATTTAGACATTGCAGTTGTGAGAATCGTCTACGTGTTAAATTTACATAGGAAATAAAATGGTATAGTAGATAGGAAATGAAATATCTCACTAAATTCTAAAAGAAGAGTACATGAAATAGAACACTAAATTGAAATGATAAAATATCAGAGTAATAAAACAGTACAGTTTATGTAATAGTATATTAAATAGAATGGTACAGTAGGTGAAATAAGTGAAATAGGGCTTTAGATAAATTAGTTTAGTATTTCAAAAGGATAAAACAATATAGTACCTTTTCAGTTCAGTAATTAAATAGAGAAGATAGTACAATAAAGAAAATGGTGCATTAATAACATTCAGGTACATGATATCTTAGTAGTAAAATTTAATAGCAGAATCAATATATTATAGTGAAAGAGATACGGTTTAAGACATATCATAGTAAATATAACAGTAAATTGAATAAAATATCAAAATAAATTGAAAGTGCAGTAAATGAAAAGCGACAGTGAGTAAAATAGATAAAATCGTTTGATAAGGGAATATTCTTATGAATGTGGCGTTTAGATATCTGGAACTTCAGCACACACCGTTATTTAGACATTGCAGTTGTGAGAATCTTCTACGCAAGTGTTAAAATTGCATAGGAAATAAAATGGTATAGTAAGTAGTAAATGTAAAATCTCACTAAATTCGAAAAGAAGAGTAAACGAAATAGAATAGTAAATTGAAAAGATAAAATAGCAGAGTAAATGAAACAGCACAGTAATGTAATAGTATATTAAATAAAATGGCACAGTAGTTAAAATAGAGCATTAAATGAATTAATTTAGTAATTCAAAAGGATAAAAATGGTGTAGTGAAAATGTTACAGTGTAAGACATATCATAGTAAATATAACAGTAAATTGAATAAAATGTTAAAATCAATTGAATAGTGCAGCAAATGAAATAGTACAGTCCAGAAAATAGGTAAAATCGTTGATAGGGGAAAAGTCTTATGAATGCGGTGTCTAGATATCTGGAACTCCATTACACACCGTTATTTAGACGCTGCAATTGTGAGAATCGTCTACGTAAGTGTTAAATTTGTATAGGAAATAAGATAGTATAGTAAATAGAAAATGAAATATCTCACTAAATTCTAAAAGAAGAGAAAATGAAATAGAAGAGTAAATTGAAAAGATCAAATAGCAGAGTAAATGAAACAGTACAGTTAATGTAATAGTATATTAAATAAAATGGCATAGTAGTTAAAATAGAGCATTAGATAAATTAATTTAGAAATTCAAAAGGATAAAAATTGTATAGTACCTAAATAGTTCAGTAATTAAATAGAGAAGATAGTATAATAAAGAAAATAGTGCAGCTAATAACATTAAGGTACATGATAACTCAGTAGTAAAATATAATAGCAGAATGAATTATATTATACAGTAGGAAAGGTATTGCAGTAAATTAAAGAGAACAGCAAATAAAAAGAGTACATGATGTAGTACAGTAAGTCAAATAGTACTATAAATGAAGTGGAATAGTAAATGAGATAGTACTGTGAATAAAATAGTATAGTCACTAAAATAGTACAATAAATGAAACCCACAACATAGTAGAATAAACATAGCATAATGAAAATGTTATGGTTTAAGAATATCATAGTAAATATAACAGTAAATTGAATAAAACATCAAAATGAATTGAATAGTGCAGTAAATGAAAAGCGACAGTAAATAAAATAGATAAAATCGTTTGATAAGGGAAAATTCTTATGAATGTGGCGTTTAGATATCTGGAACTCCCGCACACCGTTATTTAGACATTGCAGTTGTGAGAATCTTCTATGTAAGTGTTAAATTTGCATAGGAAAAAAATAGTATCGTAAATATAATAGCGAATGAATTATATTATACAGTAGGAAAGGTATTGCAGTAAATTAAAGAGAACATAAATAAAATAGTAGAGTACATAAAGTAGTACAGTAAGTCATATAGTACAATAAATGAAATTGATTGGTTGTTGTTGACCATCACACTGTACATTGGAAGAGACCAGTGACCTTCCGAAAGGAAACTGGCAAACATTCTGACATATATCGAGCGAGAATCAAACACTCACGACTAGAGGTGAGAGGCCATGTGATTTTGAGCGCAATGCTCTAACCACTCGGCCACGGAGGACCCAAAATGAAATAGAATAGTGAATGAGATAATACATTGAATAAAATAGTGTAGCAAATAAAATAGTTTTATAAATGAAACCCACAGCATTGTATAATAAAAATAGTATAGTGAAAATGTTACAGTTTAAGACATATCATTAGTAAATATAACAGTAAATTAAATGAAATATAATTACAATACATTGAATAGTGCAGTAAATAAAAAAGTACAGTAAATATAATAGGTAATTGAACATTAAATAAAGATAGAACTGTAAATAAAGTAAAGTAAACTACTGTAGAGATGAAATAGTACGACAATTGTATAGAAAAGAGGAAATTATCTATATACACACTTTATATATTCACACTATTCACACACACTGTACAACACTCTCACTATACACAATCTCTGTTCATCACAAACACTATTAACGCACCTTACACCACTCAAACTATACACAAACACTGTACATCACCCACAGTACTATTCTGAATCTCAGCACTCACTCACTGTAAACACACACATTTTACATTACTCGTACGGTAAACACACACGCTGTACACAATCAATCAATCAATAATTGAATAGTCCATTAAATAAAATAATAAAGTAAATAAAATAGCACAGTAAATGAATTATGTCAAAAAAATAAAATACAACAGTAAATAAATTATGTCAGAAAACAAAATAGCACAGTAAATGAATTAGATCAGTAAATAAAATAGCATAGTAAATGAATTAGGTTAGTGAGTAAAGTAGTATAATAAAGGAATAGTGCACCAGAATATAGTAAGGTAAATAGAATAACATAGTAAGTTACGTCAGTAAATAGAATTAATGATTTCCAGTCAATAATATTTCAAATTTCATGAATATGAATAACTTGGTATACAAGGGGACACAATTTGTAATGAATGAGTGATATGTTTACACAATGAAAATTCTTGGATACCAGACTTAAAAACTGTGTGTGATTACAGTTGTTTTGAGTTCCAGATTTTAAATCACTGTGTCGTTGCGAATTTTGAAAATCATGAATATGTTGCCTTTTCGTTGCTAATTGGAGGTCCTTAATTCACATTTCTAGTTAGATCCTCTCCTCCCTATTCCACAGTGGTAGAGTAAATATAATAGTACAAAACATAGTAAAGTGAATGTATTGGTACACGAAATAGTACAGTAAATATAATAGTACACAAAATAGTACTGTAAATTAAATGGTACTTTTAATAAAATAGTAAAGTAAAATAGTTAAAATACTGAATTAAATAAAATAATAAAGTAAAAATGATACAGTAAGTAAATAAAGTAAAGTAAATATAGATGATAACATAGTGGAGTAAATAACATACTGCATACTGGGAAATTTTTACCCCTCTTTTTATGCTCCCCGAAAGATGTCAGGGTGTATATAGTCACTGTCATGTCTGTCTGTCCGAGCTCAAATCTCCTAAACTTTTCTTCCGAAATTGATATGTTTTTGAGACTGTCAATTTGTGGTCCATAAAGTTGTGTGGAGTATACTGGAACCAGGTTGTCCGTCCGTCTGTCTGTAGACGCTATGGTGTCAGAGCTCTAAAGTGATATCCCTCTCACCTAGAGGCAACATCAATACATACAGACTCCCAGTAGGATGAAGATGATTCCTATTTAATTTGGAGTCAAAGGGTCAAGTGTACTGGACATTGAAATAGCAAAATAGTTTTGGTTTTCCACGTGTTATACTTTTCACCTAGAGTCACCATATCACGCATATAGACTACCCATGGGACGAAAATGATCCCTACTGATTTTGATGGTCAAAAGGTAAAAGAAACACCCATTGGGTTTAGGAGATTGGGGTGAGCTGAGGGTATTCTTAGTGAGCAGTGCTTAGAATACCACTTGTTACTTAGGAATTCAAAAGGACAAGGTAACTTCTTTATTCATCTGTTGACCTCATTATTTCTGTTGAGGTTAAGAATTTCATTCATTTATTTACACACACACACATACACACACACACACAGAGAGAGAGAGAGAGAGAGAGAGAGAGAGAGAGAGAGAGAGAGAGAGAGAGAGAGAGAGAGAGAGAGAGAGAGAGAGTACAGCACTCACACTATATATACATAATGTACATCACTCATACAATACACACCATCACTGTGTATTACTCACTATACACACTGTATATCCCTCACAATATGCACATACAACATACATTACACACACACACACACACTGTTCATCACTCGTACTATACACACAATCTACATCACTCACACAATACACACACTGTACATCACTCATGTTATGTATAAACTCTGTACACATCAATCGAACTATACACACACTTTATATATTCACACACACTGTACATCAATTTCACTATACACAATCTCTGTTCATCACAAACACAATACACACACCTTACACCACTCAAACTGTACACAACCACTGTACATCAGTCACACTGTACATATGCACTGTACATCACTCACACTCTACACCAACTTCTACATCATTCTCACTATACACACTCTCTACACATTCACACAAACTGTATCTAGCTAATACTATAGAGAATCTCAGCATTCACTCACTGTAAACACACACATTTTACATCATTCATACTATAAACACACACGCTGTAAATCATTCACATTATAAACACACACACACACTGTACACCACTTACACTATACTCAAACACTGCACATCACACACACTTACACATACACTATACATCACTCACACCATATAGACAAACCCTCTGTACATAACTCACACTATACACACTGTACACTGTACATCTTTCACACTATACACATACACTATACATAACTCACACTATACACATACACTATACATAACTCACTATACACATACACTATACATAACTCACACTATACACATACACTATACATTCACACTATATATACAAACCTTCTGTACATCTTTCACATTCTAAATTAATTGTAAACACACAATGTACTGTACATCATCCTCACTTTACCCGCACATTGTACATCACTTACACTATACACACATTATATATCACTCACAACAAGTACACAAACTCTGAACTTCACTCACACGATACACACAATTTGTACATTGTTCACACTATACTCCTCTTTATCTCTCACACTATCCATAAACTCTGTACAACGCAACACCTTAGAAATACTATGTACATCACTCACACTACAAACATACACACACTATGTAGATCACTAACACTATATATAGATTCTGTACAATACTCACACTATACATAAATCATACTTTACACACACTGTGTATTACTCACAGTATACACACACACTGGGCATCACTCATACTATACAAACACAATGTACATCACTCATGCTAGAAAGACACACACACAATGTACGTCATTCACAGTATTAACACACTCATTTCATCACTCACACTATACACACACTATAAATCACTCACACTAAACACAAACTCTGTTCATCCCTCACACTATATAAAAACTCTGTACATCACTCATACTACACACAAGCACTGTCCATCAAACACTGTACATCACTCACACTACATACATACATTAAACATCACTCGCAATATAGCCCGGTGGGGATCCGGGTTGTTAGCATAGATCCTCAGTACCCCTTGCTTGTCGTAAGAGGCGACTAAATGGGGCGGTCCTTCAGATGAGGCCCCGTGTCACAGCAGGTGTGGCACATTAAAGATCCCTCCCTGCTCAAATGCCATAAGCACCGAGCATAGGCCTAAATTTTGTAGCCCTTCACCGGCAATGGTAACGTCTCCATATGAGTGAAAGATTCTCAAGCGGAAAGTTAAACAATATTTAATCAATCACACTATATACACATATTGTATATCACTAACACTATGCACAATCTCTGTACATCATTTACACTATGAACACAAGGCATAAGGTACATCGTACACGTTATAAAGATGAAGAGAAACTGTACATCATATAATGCACTACAAACACACACACAGACAGACTATGCGTCACTGACATTATAAAAACACATTGCACTTCACTTATTCTTTACACAGACTGTGCATCACTTACAATATAAACACACACTTCACTTCAAACACCATATACACAAAATGTACACCACTCACACTGTACATCACTCACACTGTACACACACAGACTATACATCCCTCACACTATACACACTCTGTATATCCCTTCCACTATACACACTCTGTACATCACTCACACTATACACACCCTGTACATCTCTGAAACTATATACATACTGTATATTCATCACACTGTACACATTTTGTACATTACTTACTCTATACACAATCTTTTTTGTACCTCCAACTAAACCCAATCTCTTCATCCCACAATTTGTACATACACTGTACATCACTCACACGATACACATTCTTTTCATCCCTCTCACTATACACACTCTGTACATCCCTCTTACTATACTCACTCTGTACATATCTCACACTGTATACAACATGTACATCATGCACACTCTATACTTTGTACATCTCTCATATACACACTCTGTACATCCCTCACAATATACGAACTCCGTATATCTCTAACAGTATACACAATCTTAACATTTCTCACATTATATACAGTCTGTACATTACTCAAACGGTACAAACTCACTACATTACTCACACTATACAAAATCTCTATGCCCCTTACATTATACACCATCTCTACATTCCTCACACTATACACACTCTGTTCATCCTTCACATTATACACACTCTGTTCATCCCTCACACTATACACAGTGTACATGTCTCACACTATACATACATTGTACATCCCTCACACTATACACACTCTGTACGTCCCTCATACTATACATACTCTGTATATCACTGCTATATACACTGTACATCGCTCACGCCAAATGTAATCTGTACATCTCCCACATTGTACATTCCTCACAATATACACATTCTGTACATCTCTAACAGTACACACTCTCTTTACATCCCTCACATTATACACACTCTGTACATTAATCCCACTATATACAATCTGTGCTGCCCTCATACCATATACAAACTGTACATTACTCACACTATGCACACTCTGTACCTACCTCACACCATACACAATCTGCACATACCTCACACAATATACATATTTTATATCTCTTTCACACTATAAACACTCTGTATATCCCTCACACTATACACATTCTGTACATCCCTCACACTATACACATTCTGTACATCCCTCACACTATACACATTCTGTACATCCCTCACACTATACACATTCTGTACATCCCTCACACTATACACAATCTGTACATAACGCATACTATACACACTCTGTACGTCCATCTTACTATACACTCTCTGTACATCCCTCACGCTATACACACTCTTTACATCCCTCACACTATACACACTCTTTACATCCCTCACACTATACACACTCTTTACATCCCTCACACTATACACACTCTTTACATCCCTCTCACTATACACATTCTGTACATCCCTCACACTATACACATTCTGTACATTGTTGTTTTCTGCCACATTCAACAATTTTTCAGTTATCTGGTGGTGTCCAGTTTTTGTAGGTGGATGAGAGAACCCAGATACAATGTATCCAGGAAGAGAACACCGACCTTCCAAAAGTAAACCGGCAAACTTTCTCACATATATCGGCACGAACAAGATTTGAACTCGCACCGACCGACTAGAGGTGAGAGGGCTTGTGATTTTGAGCGCAATGCTCTAACCACTCGGCCACTGAGGCCCTTACACACTTTATGCATCCCTCACACTTTACACAATTGTACATCACTCACAATATACTCACTCCGTATATCTTAAACAGTATACACAATCTTAACATTTCTCACACTATACACACTCTGTCCCTCAATCATAGTATATACAATCTTTACTCCCCTCACATCATACACAAATTGTACATCACTTATACTATACACACTTTTTACATCAATTACACTATACACACTCTCTACATTCTTCATGCTATACACATATCGTAAATCACTAACACTATACAAAACCTTTATGCCCCTCACATTATACACAATCTCTATATCCCTCAGACTATACATCCCTCACATTATACACACTCTGTTCATCCCTCAAACTATACAGTCTGTACATCCCTCACATTATACACAATCTGTGCATCCGTCACACTATACACACTCTGTACATCACTCACACTATACACACCCTGTACATCCCTCACATTATACACATTTTGTACATCTCTCACACTATAAACACTCTGTACGTCGCTCTTACTATACACTCTCTGTACATTCCACACACTATATACACTCTGTACATCCCTCACATTTTATACATCACTCACACTGTCCACAATCTGTACGTCACTTACACTATAAATACTCACTCTCTACATTGTTCATGCTATACACACATCGTACATCACTAACACTATACAAAACCTTTATGCCCCTCACATTATACACAATCTCTATATCCCTCACACTATACGCAATCTGTTCATCCCTCAAACTATACAGTCTGTACATTCCTTACACAAAAGACACTTCATACATCACTCACACTATACACACTTTGTATATCACTTATATTATACACACTCTGTACATCCGTCACACTATACACACTCTGTACCTCACTCATACTATATACAAACTGTTCATCTCTCATGCTATACACACTCTGTACATTAGTCACACTATTCACATTCTGTACATCTCTCGCACTATACACTATGTACATCATTCACACTATACAGAAACACTGTACATTACTCACACTGTACGTATACACTGTACGTCACTAACACTACACAAACTGTACATCATTCTCACTATACACACACTATACACATTCACACAAACTGTACATCGCTAATACTATACACAATCCCTCTTACTATACAAACTCAACATAAATGGACTAATCTCTTAGTATGAATACATTTGACCTAAAAAGTACATCACGAGTAATTAAATAGAAATAAAATATAATTAAAATGTTAGTTTAAGAAATGTCTTTCAGTTTCTTGATAAGATAAACATGGAGGCTTTTCACATTGGCACGCATTTCTTGAAGTGCTAACATGCTCCATTCAATATGCTGGTGTGAATAAAATAGCATAGCAAGTGAAATAGGTCAGTAAATGAATTTGTTCAGTAAATAAACTTGTACAGTAAATGAATTCTACTTCAGATTTAATAGTAAGTTATCCCGTGAGGACCCGGGTTAGAATAGGTTCTCAGTACCCCTTGCTTGTCGTAAGAGGCGACTGAATGGGGCGGTCTTTGGGCATTGGTGATGTCTCCATATGAGTGAAAAATTCTCGAACGGGATGTTAAATAATATATAATCACTGAATCAATCATAAATAGTAAGTTGAATAGAATACCATAGTAAATGAATTAGGCCAGTAAATAAAAATAGCATAGTAAAGGAATTATAAAATATTAGATAAAATAGCACGGGAATTGGATTCAGTTAAAAATGAAATAGTACAAGAAATAATTTTCAGTCAAATAATGTTTGACATTTCATCAACATGAACAACTAGGTACATAGGTAGCACAGGTAGTAATCAAAGAGGGGTATGTTTATACAATCAAAATTCTTGGATGCTAGACTTAAAAACGGTGTGTGATTACAGTTGTTTTGAGTTCCAGATTTTAAGTCTCTGTGTGGTTGAGAATTTTGAAAACCATGAATATGTTGCCTTTCCGTTGCTAATTGGAGTTCATTATTTCACATTTTTGTTAGGTCCTCTCCTCCCTATTCCACAGTAGTTCAGTAAATGTAATAGTGCATTGAATAAAGTAGTAAATAAGATATCATAGCAAATGAATTAGGTCAGTCATCCTGTACATCCCTCACAATATACACAATCTGTCCATCACTCTTACTATACACATTCTGTACTTCCATCACACAATACACACTCTGTGCATCCCTCTTACTATACACACTCTCTTTATCCCTTACACTATACATTTTCTGTACATTCTTCACACTATACATACATCGTGTATCCCTCACACAGTACACACTCCGTACATCCCTGACACTATACAAACTCTCTACATTCTTCATACTATACACACATCGTCCATCATTAACACTATACAAATCTCTAAGTTCCTCACATTATACAAAATCTCTATATCCCTCATACTATACGTCACTCACACTATACGTCACTCACACTATAAACACTCTGTTCATCCCTCAAACTATACAGTCTGTACATGCCTCACACTATACACACTCTTTACATCATTCACACAAAACAAACTCTGTACATCCCTCACATTATACACATTTTGTACATCTCTCATACTATAAACACTATGTACGTCCCTCTTACTATACACTCTCTGTACATCCCTCACACTATACACACTCTGTACCAAACTCATACTAAACACAATCTGTATGTCCCTCTTACTGTACACTCTCTGTATATCCCTCACATTGTACACATTTTGTACATCTCTCACACTATACACACTCTGTAAGTCCCTCTTACTATACACTCTCTGTACATCCCTCACACTATACACACTCTGTACCTCACTCATACTATACACACTCTGTACGTCCCTCTTACTATACACACTCTCTTTATCCCTTACACTATACACTTTCTGTACATTCTTCACACTATACATACATCGTGTATCCCTCACACAGTACACACTCCGTACATCCCTCACACTATACAAACTCTCTACATTCTTCATACTATACACACATCATCCATCATTAATACTATACAAATCTTTATGTACCTCACATTATACAAAATCTCTATATCCCTCATACTATACGTCCCTCACACTATACACACTCTGTTCATCCCTCAAACTATACAGTCTGTACATGCCTCACACTATACACACTCTTTACATCACTCATAGAAAACAAACTGTACATCCCTCACATTATACACATTTTGTACATCTCTCATACTATACACACTCTGTACGTCCCTCTAACTATACACTCTCTGTACATCCCTCACACTATACACACTCTGTACCAAACTCATACTAAACACAATCTGTATGTCCCTCTTACTGTACACTCTCTGTACATCCCTCACATTGTACACAGTTTGTACATCTCTCACACTATACAGACTCTGCATGTCCCTCTTACTATACACTCTCTGTACATCCCTCACACTATACACACTCTGTACCTCACTCATACTATACACACTCTGTACGTCCCTCTTACTATACACTCTCTGCACATCCCTCACATTGTACACATTTTGTACATCTCTCACACTATACACACTCTGTACGTCCCTCTCACTATACTTACTATACACTCTGTACATCCGTCACATTATACACATTTTGTACATCTCTCAAACTATACCCATTCTGTAAGTCCCTCTTACTATACACTCTCTGTACATCCCTCTTATTATACACTCTCTGTACATCCCTCACACTATACACACTCTGTACCTCACTCATACTATACACACCCTGTACGTCCCTCTTACTATACACTCTCTGCACATCCCTCACATTATACACATTTTGTACATCTCTCACACTATACACACTCTGTACGTCCCTCTTATGATACAAACTCTGTACATCCCTCACACTATACACATTTTGTACATCTCTCAAACTATACACACTCTGTACGTCCCTCTTATGATACAAACTCTGTACATCCCTCACACTATACACATTTTGTACATCTCTCAAACTATACACATTCTGTAAGTCCCTCTTACTATACACTCTCTGTACATCACTCTTATTATACACATTTTGTACATCTCTCACACTATACACACTCTGTACGTCCCTCTTATTATACACTCTCTGTACATCCCTCACACTATACACACTCTGTACATCCATCTTACTATACACAATCTGTACATCCCTCAAACTATACACACTCTGTACCTCACTCACACTATATACACTCTGTACGTCCCTCTGACGATACACTTTCTGCACATTCCTCACATAAACCACATTTTGTACATCTCTCATACTATACACACTCTGTACGTCCCTCTTACTATACACCCTCTGTACATCCCTCACACTATACACACTCTGTAAGTCCCTCTTACTATACACTCTCTGTACATCCCTCACACTATACACACTGTGTACCTCAATCATACTATGCACACTCTGTACGTCCATCTTACTATACACTCTCTGTACATCCCTCACACTATGCACACTCTGTACCTCACTCATACTATACACACTCTGTACGTCCCTCTTACTATACACTCTCTGCACATCCCTCACATAAACCACATTTTGTACATCTCTCATACTATACACACTCTGTACGTCCCTCTTAGTATACACTCTCTGTACATCCCTCACACTATACACACTCTGTACCAAACTCATACTAAACACAATCTGTACGTCCCTCTTACTGTACACTCTCTGTAGATCCCTCACATTGTACACATTTTGTACATCTCTCACACTATACACACTCTGTAAGTCCCTCTCACTATACTTACTATACACTCTGTACATCCCTCAGATTATACACATTTTGTACATCTCTCACACTATACACACTCTGTACGCCCCTCTTACGATACAAACTCTGTACATCCCTCACATTATACACATTATGTACATCTCTCAAACTATACACATTCTGTAAGTCTCTCTTACTATACAGACTCTGTACGTCCCTCTTACTATACACTCTCTGTACATCCCTCACATTATACACATTTTGTACATCTCTCACACTAGACACACTCTGTACATCCATCTTACTATACACACTCTGTACATCCCTCAAACTATACACAATTTGTACTTCACTCACACTATACACATTTTGTACATCTCTCAAACTATACATATTCTGTAATTCCCTCTTACTATACACTCTATGTACATCCCTCGCATTCTACACATTTTGTACATCCCTCACACTATACACACTCTGTACGTTGCTCTTACTATACAACCTCTGTGCATCCCTCACACTATACACATTTTGTACATCTCTCACACTATATACACTCAGTACGTCTCTCTTACTATACAAACTCAACATAAATGGACTAATCTCTTAGTATGAATACATTTGACCTAAAAAGTACATCACGAGTAATTAAATAGAAATAAAATATAATTAAAATGTTAGTGTAAGAAATGTCTTTTAGTTTCTTGATAAGATAAACATGGAGGCTTTTCACATTGGCACGCATTTCTTGAAGTGCTAACATGCTCCATTCAATATGCTGGTGTGAATAAAATAGCATAGCAAGTGAAATAGGTCAGTAAATGAATTTGTTCAGTAAATAAACTTGTACAGTAAATGAATTCTACTTCAGATTTAATAGTAAGTTATCCCGTGAGGACCCGGGTTAGAATAGGTTCTCAGTACCCCTTGCTTGTCGTAAGAGGCGACTGAATGGGGCGGTCTTTGGGCATTGGTGATGTCTCCATATGAGTGAAAAATTCTCGAACGGGATGTTAAATAATATATAATCACTGAATCAATCATAAATAGTAAGTTGAATAGAATACCATAGTAAATGAATTAGGCCAGTAAATAAAAATAGCATAGTAAAGGAATTATAAAATATTAGATAAAATAGCACGGGAATTGGATTCAGTTAAAAATGAAATAGTACAAGAAATAATTTTCAGTCAAATAATGTTTGACATTTCATCAACATGAACAACTAGGTACATAGGTAGCACAGAAAGTAACGAGAGGGGGGTATGTTTATACAATCAAAATTCTTGGATGCGAGACTTAAAAACGGTGTGTGATTACAGTTGTTTTGAGTTCCAGATTTTAAGTCTCTGTGTGGTTGAGAATTTTGAAAACTATGAATATGTGGCCTTTCCGTTGCTAATTGGAGGTCATTATTTCACATTTTTGTTAGGTCCTCTCCTCCCTATTCCACAGTAGTTCAGTAAATGTAATAGTACATTGAATAAAGTAGTAAATAAGATATCATAGCAAATGAATTAGGTCAGTCATCCTGTACATCCCTCACAATATACACAATCTGTCCATCACTCACACTATACACAATCTGTACATCCCTCTTACTATACACACTCTGTACTTCCATCACACAATACACACTCTGTGCATCTCTCTTACTATACACACTCTCTTTATCCCTTACACTATACACTCTCTGTACACAGTACACACTCCGTACATCCCTCACACTATACAAACTCTCTACATTCTTCATACTATACACACATCGTATATCATTAACACTATACTAATCTTTATGCCCCTCACATTATCCAAAATCTCTATATCCCTCATGCTATACGTCCCTCACACTATACACAATCTGTCCATCCCTCAAACTATACAGTCTGTACATCCCTCACACTATACACAATCTGTACGTCCCTCTTACTATAAAGACTCTGTATATCCCTCACACTATACACATTCTGTACATCTAGCATACGATACACACTCTGTATGTTCCTCTTACTATACACTCTCTGTACATCCCTCACACTATAGACACTCTGTACCTCAATCATACTATACACACTCTGTACGTCCCTCTTACTATACACTCTCTGTACATCCCTTACACTATACACACTCTGTATCTCACTCATACTATACACACTCTGTACGTCCCTCTTACTATACACTCTCTGTACATCTCTCACAATATACACATTTTGTACATCTCTCACACTATACACACTCTGTACATCCCTCTTACTATACACTCTCTGTACATCCATCATATTATACACATTTTGTACATCTCTCACACTATATACACTCTGTATGTCCCTCTTACTATACACTCTCTGTACATCCCTCACATTATACACATTTTGTACATCCCTCACACAATACACATTTTGTACATCTCTCACACTATACACACTCTTTACATCCCTCTTACTATACAGACTCTGTATATTCCTCACATTATACACATTTTGTACATCTCTCAAACGATACACACTCTGTACGTCCCTCTTACTATACACTCTCTGTACATCCCTCACTTTATACACATTTTGTACATCCCTCACACTATACACATTTTATACATCTCTCACACTATACACACTCTGTACGTCCCTCTTATTATACACTTTCTGTACATCCCTCACACTATACACACTCTGTACATCCATCTTACTATACACACTCTGTATGTCCCTCTTACGATACAAACTCTGTACATCCCTCACACTATACACATTTTGTACATCTCTCAAACTATACACATTCTGTAAGTCCCTCTTACTCTACACTCTCTGTACATCCCTCTTACTATACACTCCTTGTACATCCCTCACACTATACACATTTTATACATCTCTCACACTATACACACCCTGTACGACCCTCTTGCTATACACTCTCTGTACATCCCTCACATTATACACATTTTGTACATCTCTCACACTAGACACACTCTGTACATCCATCTTACTATACACACTCTGTACATCCCTCAAACTATACACAATTTGTACTTCACTCACACTATACACATTTTGTACATCTCTCAAACTATACATATTCTGTAATTCCCTCTTACTATACACTCTATGTACATCCCTCGCATTCTACACATTTTGTACATCCCTCACACTATACACACTCTGTACGTTGCTCTTACTATACAACCTCTGTGCATCCCTCACACTATACACATTTTGTACATCTCTCACACTATATACACTCAGTACGTCTCTCTTACTATACAAACTCAACATAAATGGACTAATCTCTTAGTATGAATACATTTGACCTAAAAAGTACATCACGAGTAATTAAATAGAATTAAAATATAATTAAAATGTTAGTGTAAGAAATGTCTTTCAGTTTCTTGATAAGATAACCATGGAGGCTTTTCACATTGGCACGCATTTCTTGAAGTGCTAACATGCTCCATTCAATATGCTGGTGTGAATAAAATAGCATAGCAAGTGAAATAGGTCAGTAAATGAATTTGTTCAGTAAATAAACTTGTACAGTAAATGAATTCTACTTCAGATTTAATAGTAAGTTATCCCGTGAGGACCCGGGTTAGAATAGGTTCTCAGTACCCCTTGCTTGTCGTAAGAGGCGACTGAATGGGGCGGTCTTTGGGCATTAGTGACGTCTCCATATGAGTGAAAAATTCTCGAACGGGATGTTAAATAATATATAATCACTGAATCAATCATAAATAGTAAGTTGAATAGAATACCATAGTAAATGAATTAGGCCAGTAAATAAAAATAGCATAGCAAAGGAATTATAAAATATTAGATAAAATAGCACGGGAATTGGATTCAGTTAAAAATGAAATAGTACAAGAAATAATTTTCAGTCAAATAATGTTTGACATTTCATCAACATGAACAACTAGGTACATAGGTAGCACAGGTAGTAACGATAGGGGGGTATGTTTATACAATCAAAATTCTTGGATGCGAGACTTAAAAACGGTGTGTGATTACAGTTGTTTTGAGTTCCAGAATTTAAGTCTCTGTGTGGTTGAGAATTTTGAAAACTATGAATATGTGGCCTTTCCGTTGCTAATTGGAGGTCATTATTTCACATTTTTGTTAGGTCCTCTCCTCCCTATTCCACAGTAGTTCAGTAAATGTAATACTACATTGAATAAAGTAGTAAATAAGATATCATAGCAAATGAATTAGGTCAGTCATCCTGTACATCCCTCACAATATACACAATCTGTCCATCACTCACACTATACACAATCTGTACATCCCTCTTACTATACACACTCTGTACTTCCATCACACAATACACACTCTGTGCATCTCTCTTACTATACACACTCTCTTTATCCCTTACACTATACACTCTCTGTACACAGTACACACTCCGTACATCCCTCACACTATACAAACTCTCTACATTCTTCATACTATACACACATCGTATATCATTAACACTATACTAATCTTTATGCCCCTCACATTATCCAAAATCTCTATATCCCTCATGCTATACGTCCCTCACACTATACACAATCTGTCCATCCCTCAAACTATACAGTCTGTACATCCCTCACACTATACACAATCTGTACGTCCCTCTTACTATAAAGACTCTGTATATCCCTCACACTATACACATTCTGTACATCTAGCATACGATACACACTCTGTATGTTCCTCTTACTATACACTCTCTGTACATCCCTCACACTATAGACACTCTGTACCTCAATCATACTATACACACTCTGTACGTCCCTCTTACTATACACTCTCTGTACATCCCTTACACTATACACACTCTGTATCTCACTCATACTATACACACTCTGTACGTCCCTCTTACTATACACTCTCTGTACATCTCTCACAATATACACATTTTGTACATCTCTCACACTATACACACTCTGTACATCCCTCTTACTATACACTCTCTGTACATCCATCATATTATACACATTTTGTACATCTCTCACACTATATACACTCTGTATGTCCCTCTTACTATACACTCTCTGTACATCCCTCACATTATACACATTTTGTACATCCCTCACACAATACACATTTTGTACATCTCTCACACTATACACACTCTTTACATCCCTCTTACTATACAGACTCTGTATATTCCTCACATTATACACATTTTGTACATCTCTCAAACGATACACACTCTGTACGTCCCTCTTACTATACACTCTCTGTACATCCCTCACTTTATACACATTTTGTACATCCCTCACACTATACACATTTTATACATCTCTCACACTATACACACTCTGTACGTCCCTCTTATTATACACTTTCTGTACATCCCTCACACTATACACACTCTGTACATCCATCTTACTATACACACTCTGTATGTCCCTCTTACGATACAAACTCTGTACATCCCTCACACTATACACATTTTGTACATCTCTCAAACTATACACATTCTGTAAGTCCCTCTTACTCTACACTCTCTGTACATCCCTCTTACTATACACTCCTTGTACATCCCTCACACTATACACATTTTATACATCTCTCACACTATACACACCCTGTACGACCCTCTTGCTATACACTCTCTGTACATCCCTCACATTATACACATTTTGTACATCTCTCACACTAGACACACTCTGTACATCCATCTTACTATACACACTCTGTACATCCCTCAAACTATACACAATTTGTACTTCACTCACACTATACACATTTTGTACATCTCTCAAACTATACATATTCTGTAATTCCCTCTTACTATACACTCTATGTACATCCCTCGCATTCTACACATTTTGTACATCCCTCACACTATACACACTCTGTACGTTGCTCTTACTATACAACCTCTGTGCATCCCTCACACTATACACATTTTGTACATCTCTCACACTATATACACTCAGTACGTCTCTCTTACTATACAAACTCAACATAAATGGACTAATCTCTTAGTATGAATACATTTGACCTAAAAAGTACATCACGAGTAATTAAATAGAATTAAAATATAATTAAAATGTTAGTGTAAGAAATGTCTTTCAGTTTCTTGATAAGATAACCATGGAGGCTTTTCACATTGGCACGCATTTCTTGAAGTGCTAACATGCTCCATTCAATATGCTGGTGTGAATAAAATAGCATAGCAAGTGAAATAGGTCAGTAAATGAATTTGTTCAGTAAATAAACTTGTACAGTAAATGAATTCTACTTCAGATTTAATAGTAAGTTATCCCGTGAGGACCCGGGTTAGAATAGGTTCTCAGTACCCCTTGCTTGTCGTAAGAGGCGACTGAATGGGGCGGTCTTTGGGCATTAGTGACGTCTCCATATGAGTGAAAAATTCTCGAACGGGATGTTAAATAATATATAATCACTGAATCAATCATAAATAGTAAGTTGAATAGAATACCATAGTAAATGAATTAGGCCAGTAAATAAAAATAGCATAGCAAAGGAATTATAAAATATTAGATAAAATAGCACGGGAATTGGATTCAGTTAAAAATGAAATAGTACAAGAAATAATTTTCAGTCAAATAATGTTTGACATTTCATCAACATGAACAACTAGGTACATAGGTAGCACAGGTAGTAACGATAGGGGGGTATGTTTATACAATCAAAATTCTTGGATGCGAGACTTAAAAACGGTGTGTGATTACAGTTGTTTTGAGTTCCAGAATTTAAGTCTCTGTGTGGTTGAGAATTTTGAAAACTATGAATATGTGGCCTTTCCGTTGCTAATTGGAGGTCATTATTTCACATTTTTGTTAGGTCCTCTCCTCCCTATTCCACAGTAGTTCAGTAAATGTAATACTACATTGAATAAAGTAGTAAATAAGATATCATAGCAAATGAATTAGGTCAGTCATCCTGTACATCCCTCACAATATACACAATCTGTCCATCACTCTTACTATACACATTCTGTACTTCAATCATACAATACACACTCTGTTCATCCATCTTACTATACACACTCTCTTTATCCCTTACACTATACACTTTCTGTACATTCTTCACACTATACATACATCGTGTATCCCTCACACAGTACACACTCCGTACATCCCTCACACTATACAAACTCTCTACATTCTTCATACTATACACACATCATCCATCATTAATACTATACAAATCTTTATGTACCTCACATTATACAAAATCTCTATATCCCTCATACTATACGTCCCTCACACTATACACAATCTGTCCATCCCTCAAACTATACAGTCTGTACATCTCTCACACTATACACACTCTTTACATCACTCATAGAAAACAAACTCTGTACATCCCTCACATTATACACATTTTGTACATCTCTCATACTATACACACTCTGTACGTCCCTCTAACTATACACTCTCTGTACATCCCTCACACTATACACACTCTGTACCAAACTCATACTAAACACAATCTGTATGTCCCTCTTACTGTACACTCTCTGTACATCCCTCACATTGTACACAGTTTGTACATCTCTCACACTATACAGACTCTGCATGTCCCTCTTACGATACACTCTCTGTACGTCCCTCTTACTATACACTCTCTGTACATCCCTCACATTATACACATTTTGTACATCCCTCATCCTATACACACTCTGTAAGTCCCTCTTATTATACACTCTCTGTACATCCCTCACACTATACACACTCTGTACATCCATCTTACTATACACACTCTGTACATCGCTCAAACTATACACACTCCGTACCTCACTCACACTATACACACTCTGTACGTCCCTCTTACTATACACTCTCTGTACATCCCACACACTATACACACTCTGTAAGTCCCTCTTCCTATACACTCTCTGTGCATCCCTCGCACTATACAAACTTTGTACCTCAATCATACTATACACCCTCTGTAAATCCCTCACACTATACACACTCTGTAAGTCCCTCTTACTATACACTCTCTGTACATCCCTCACATTATACAAAATCTCTATATCCCTCATACTATACGTCCCTCACACTATACACACTCTGTTCATCCCTCAAACTATATACGTCCCTCTTACTATACATTCTATGCACATTCCTCACATAAACCACATTTTTTACATTTCTCATACTATACACGCTCTGTACGTCCCTCTTACTATACACCCTCTGTACATCCCACACACTATACACACTCTGTAAGTCCCTCTTCCTATACACTCTCTGTGCATCCCTCGCACTATACAAACTTTGTACCTCAATCATACTATACACCCTCTGTAAATCCCTCACACTATACACACTCTGTAAGTCCCTCTTACTATACACTCTCTGTACATCCCTCATATTATACAAAATGTCTATATCCCTCATACTATACATCCCTCACACTACACACACTCTGTTCATCCCTCAAACTATACAGTCTACATCCCTCACATTATACACATTCTGTAAGTTTCTCAAACTATACACATTCAGTAAGTCTCTCTTGCTATACACACTGTGTACGTCCCTCTTGCTATACACTCTCTGTACATCCCTCTTATTATACACTCTCTGTACATCCCTCACACTATACACACTCTGTACCTCACTCATACTATACACACTCTGTACGTCCCTCTTACTATACACTCTCTGCACATTCCTCACATAAACCACATTTTGTACATCTCTCATACTATACACACTCTGTACGTCCCTCTTACTATACACCCTCTGTACATCCCTCACACTATGCACACTCTGTACCTCACTCATACTATACACACTCTGTACGTCCCTCTTACTATACACTCTCTGCACATCCCTCACATAAACCACATTTTGTACATCTCTCATACTATACACACTCTGTATATCCCTCTTACTATACACTCTCTGTACATCCCTCACACTATACACACTCTGTACCAAACTCACACTAAACACAATCTGTACATCCCTCTTACTGTACACTCTCTGTAGATCTCTCACATAGTACACATTTTGTACATCTCTCACACTATACACACTCTGTACGTCCCTTTCACTATACTTACTATACACTCTGTACATCCCTCAGATTATACACATTTTGTACATCTCTCACACTATACACACTCTGTACGCCCCTCTTACGATACAAACTCTGTACATCCCTCACATTATACACATTATGTACATCTCTCAAACTATACACATTCTGTAAGTCCCTCTTACTATACACTCTATGTACATCCCTCACATTATACACATTTTGTACATCCCTCACACTATACACATTCTGTACGTTGCTCTTACTATACAACCTCTCTACATCCCTCACAATATACACATTTTGTACATCTCTCACACTATACACACTCTGTACATCCCTCTTACTATACAAACTCAACATAAATGGACTAATCTCGTAGTATGAATACATTTGACCTAAAAAGTACATCACGAGTAATTAAATAGAAATAAAATATAATTAAAATGTTAGTGTAAGAAATGTCTTTCAGTTTCTTGATAAGAGAAACATGGAGGCTTTTCACATTGGCACGCATTTCTTGAAGTGCTAACATGCTCCATTCAATATGCTGGTGTGAATAAAATAGCATAGCAAGTGAAATAGGTCAGTAAATGAATTTGTTCAGTAAATAAACTTGTACAGTAAATGAATTCTACTTCAGATTTAATAGTAAGTTATCCCGTGAGGACCCGGGTTAGAATAGGTTCTCAGTACCCTTTGCTTGTCGTAAGAGGCGACTGAATGGGGCGGTCTTTTGGCATTGGTGACGTCTCCATATGAGTGAAAAATTCTCGAACGGGATGTTAAATAATATATAATCACTGAATCAATCATAAATAGTAAGTTGAATAGAATACCATAGTAAATGAATTAGGCCAGTAAATAAAAATAGCATAGTAAAGGAATTATAAAATATTCGATAAAATAGCACGGGAATTGGATTCAGTTAAAAATGAAATAGTACAAGAAATAATTTTCAGTCAAATAATGTTTGACATTTCATCAACATGAACAACTAGGTACATAGGTAGCACAGGTAGTAATGAGAGGGGGGTATGTTTATACAATCAAAATTCTTGGATGCGAGACTTAAAAACGGTGTGTGATTACAGTTGTTTTGAGTTCCAGATTTTAAGTCTCTGTGTGGTTGAGAATTTTGAAAACTATGAATATGTGGCCTTTCCGTTGCTAATTGGAGGTCATTATTTCACATTTTTGTTAGGTCCTCTCCTCCGTATTCCACAGTAGTTCAGTAAATGTAATACTACATTGAATAAAGTAGTAAATAAGATATCATAGCAAATGAATTAGGTCAGTCATCCTGTACATCCCTCACAATATACACAATCTGTCCATCACTTTTACTATACACATTCTGTACTTCAATCATACAATACACACTCTGTGCATCCATCTTACTATACACACTCTCTTTATCCCTTACACTATACACTTTCTGTATATTCTTCACACTATACATACATCGTGTATCCCTCACACAGTACACACTCCGTACATCCCTCACACTATACAAACTCTCTACATTCTTCATACTATACACACATCATCCATCATTAATACGATACAAATCTTTATGTACCTCACATTATACAAAATCTCTATATCCCTCATACTATACGTCCCTCACACTATACACACTCTGTTCATCCCTCAAGCTATACAGTCTGTACATGCCTCACACTATACACACTCTTTACATCACTCATAGAAAACAAACTCTGTACATCCCTCACATTATACACATTTTGTACATCTCTCATACTATACACACTCTGTACATCCCTCTAACTATACACTCTCTGTACATCCCTCACACTATACACACTCTGTACCAAACTCATACTAAACACGATCTGTATGTCCCTCTTACTGTACACTCTCTGTACATCCCTCACATTGTACACATTTTGTACATCTCTCACACTATACAGACTCTGTACGTCCCTCTTACGATACACTCTCTGTACGTCCCTCTTACTATACACTCTCTGTACATCCCTCACATTATACACATTTTGTACATCCCTCATCCTATACACACTCTGTAAGTCCCTCTTATTATACACTCTCTGTACATCCCTCACACTATACACACTCTGTACATCCATCTTACTATACACACTCTGTACATCGCTCAAACTATACACACTCCGTACCTCACTCACACTATACACACTCTGTACGTCCCTCTTACTATACACTCTCTGTACATCCCACACACTATACACACTCTGTAAGTCCCTCTTCATATACACTCTCTGTGCATCCCTCGCACTATACAAACTTTGTACCTCAATCATACTATACACCCTCTGTAAATCCCTCACACTATACACACTCTGTAAGTCCCTCTTACTATACACTCTCTGTACATCCCTCACATTATACAAAATCTCTATATCCCTCATACTATACGTCCCTCACACTATACACACTCTGTTCATCCATCAAACTATACAGTCTGTACATCCCTCACACTATACACAATCTGTACATCCCTCTTACTATAAAGACTCTGTATATCCCTCACACTATACACATTCTGTATATCTAGCATACTATACACACTCTGTATGTTCCTCTTACTATACACTCTCTGTACATCTCTCACACTATAGACACTCTGATTCTCACTCATACTATACACACTCTGTACGTCCCTCTTACTATACACTCTCTGTACATCTCTCACATTATACACATTTTGTACATCCCTCACACTATACACACTCTGTACGTCCCTCTTACTATACACTCTCTGTACATCCATCATATTGTACACATTTTGTACATCTCACACTATACACACTCTGTACGTCCCTCTTATTATACACTCTCTGTACATCCCTCACACTATACACACTCTGTACGTTCCTCTTACTATACACTCTCTGAACATCCCTAACAGTATAGACACTCTGTACCTCACTCATACTATACACTCTCTCTACATCCTTCATATTATACGCATTTTGTACATATCACACTATACACACTCTGTACGTCCCTATTAGTATACTTACTATACACTCTGTATATCCCTCACATTATACACATTTTGTACATCTCTCACATTATACACACTCTGTACATGCTTCTTACGAGACAAACTCTGTACATCCCTCACACTATACACATTTTGTACATCTTTCAAACTATACACACTCTGTAAGTACCTCTTACACATTTTGTGCATCTCTCGCACTATACATACTCTGTACGTTCCTCTTACTATACACTCTCTGTACATCCCTAACAGTATAGACACTCTGTGCCTCACTCATACTATACACACTCTGTACGTCCCTCTTACTATACACTCTCTGTACATCCTTCATATTATACACATTTTGTACATCTCTCACACTATACACACTCTGTACGCCCCTCTTACTATACACTCTCTGTACATCCTTCATATTATACACATTTTGTACATCTCTCACACTATACACACTCTGTATGTCCCTCTTACTATACACTCTCTGTACATCCTTCATATTATACACATTTTGTACATCTCTCACACTATACACACTCTGTTACCTTGCAAATTGTTTTTCCAATGTCATACTTAGATATATTAAATACAATTGAAAAAAGAACACTTTTCTTCAAACCATCTCTTCAACCTCTAGTATGGTTGCAGTGAGATATATATGATAAACTATGTTGACATACCAGAGCTGCATAAACCAGTCCAGTGACCAAAAGAGGATGATCAAAAAGATTTATGAGGCAGCAATGCCCCCCTGCTCTTCGTCTTTATTTGATACGTAATTTGTATGTGCTGTTGAGTTGGTTAGTATATTTTACCTAAAGTTGAAGCTTATTGTACATGGTTTTCTACTAAAAGAAAAAAGCACACTTGGTATTGTAATTAGTATTTTGATCTGTATGGATTGACGCTGTAATGCTTATTCATAAAATATGAATTGAATTGAAACACCAATTTCAGTGAATGACTTTGTTTAAACTAGTGTACAGCAGACTAAAAATCTGTCATTTATATCTGCCATGTAAGCAACTGAACATCTAGAGGAAGAAATAGCTAGAAATATATACTAGGAAAAATATCAATTTTGTTATGATGCAATATGGTTGACTTGTGGAGTGTCAGGTTTGTGAGTGTTATCTGGAAATAATCCTAGATAGAAACATGTATTTTACTAGGTAAAAACTGTATGAATTTTTACACATCTTTGATAGGAATGAAAGGGATTAGCATCCTGTGTTGGTCCAATGAAGTGTCTGTACATATTATTGTTAATCTGAGCTATGAGCTATGAGCTATGATTAATTATGGGCTTTTAAAATTCAAACACTGGTGGCCCTGCCACCTGTGATTGAGGTTTTTCTAGAGATACGAGTCCACAAGGAGACATGGCATCATTTGGTGGAGGATTGTGGGAAGACAATGGATTCATCAGAAGACCTGGCATTACTTGGTGGAGGATTGTGGGAAGACAATGGATTCATCAGGAGACATGGCATCACTTGGTGGAGGATTGTGGGAAGACAATGAGTTCATCAGGAGACACAGCATCACTTGGTGGAGGATTGTGGGAAGACAATGAGTTCATCAGGAGACACAGCATCACTTGGTGGAAAATTGTGGGAAGACAATGGATTCATCAGAAGACATGGCATCACTTGGTGGAGGATTGTGGGAAGACAATGAGTTCGTCAGGAGACATGGCATCACTTGGTGGAGGATTGTGGGAAGACAATGTATCTGAGGTACTTGTTTACATATATTAAATACAAATAATTAAAATGATAACACTTTTCTTCAAACCGTCTCCTACAACCTCTAGCATGGTTGCAGTGAGATATATATCTGATAAACTATGTTGACATACCAGAGCTGTGTAAAACAGTACAATGAGCAAAATAGGATCATCAGAAAGATTTTTGAGACACCAATTTCCCCCCCCCCCCTCTCCTCCCCTCTCTTTGTCTTTATTTGATATGGAGTTTATAGAACAGCTTGTATGTGCTGTTGAGTCGGTTAGTATATTTTACCTAAAGTTGAAGCTTATTGTATATGGTTTTCTACTAAAGAAAAAAAGCACACTTGGTATTGTAATTAGTATTTTGATCTGTATGGATTTACGTTGTAATGCTTATTCATAAAATATGAATTGAATTGAAACACCAATTTCAGTGAATGACTTTGTTAAAACTAGTGTACAGCAGACTAAAAATCTGTCATTTATATCTGCCATGTAAGCAACTGAACGTCTAGAGTAAGAAATAGCAAGAAATGTTTACAATGAAAAATATCAATTTCGTTATGATGCAATATGGTTGACTTGTAGAATGAGTGTCAGATCTGGAAATAATCCTAGTAGATAGATATTTCCGTCTCAAGATAGATATTTCCATCTCATTAATGACAGGTGCTGACATGCAGACTGTCTTTGTTGTAGTTTCTACAGCACTCCTTCAGAAGAAGGAAAACTGCATTGTCAATGATGACAACATTTACAATAGACAAGACTAAATCAGGTACATTTCATGAGTGCTAGTTGGTACTGTAAAAATATTTAGAATATTTCTCTACTCAGTTTTATTTTCTCTTTTTAGCTCACCTGTACGGAAGGGTCAAGTGAGCTTTTCTGATCAAAACTTTCTGTTGTCCATCATTGTTGTCATTGTAGACTTCATAGTTTTATTTTATCCAGAACCACTGGGCCAATTTCAACCAAACTTGGCAAAAGTAATCTTTGCATTAAGGGGGTTCAAGTTTGTTCAAATGAAGGGCAACACATTTTTCCAAAGGGAGATAATAGCAAATAGCGAAAGTACAATAGCAATTTTAAAAATCTTCTCCAAAACCAACTGGCCAATTTCAATCAAATTTGGTATAGTCCTTTGGTAAATGTGATTCAGGTTTGTTGAAATGAAGGGCTGTGCCGCCTTGAAATGGGAGATAATCACAAAAATGTCAACAACAAAAAAAAATGGGTGGGGTGATTTGAATTTCTTCTACTTAAAATCCACTGGGCTGGACAAATTCAAATTTAAATGGAAGCTCCTTTATGTAGTGGAGATTCAAGTTTGTGAAAGTCATGGACCCCAGGGGTAGGGTCGGGCCGCAATAGGGAATCAAAGTATTTCATGTGAATATATAGGGAAATAACCTTTGCATCTTCTTAAGAACTACTGAGCCAGACAAATTCAAATTTACATGGAAGATTTCTGCCATGGTGCAGATTCTAGTTTGTTAAAATCATGGCCACGGGGTAGGATGGAGCCAAATGGGGAATAAAATTTTTTGCATACAGGGAAAATCTTTCAAAATCTTCTCAAGAACCACTGGTCCAGAAAACTTCAAATTTACATAGTAGCTTCCCGACATAATGCAGATTAATGTTTGTAAAAATCACGACCCATATGGGAAGGCTGGGGCCACAATAGGGAATCAAGGTTTTACTTTACATTCATATATATAGGGAAAATATCTAAATACAAGTCAAGGTGACTCAGATGAGCGATGTGACCCATGGAGCTCTTGTTTTTCATCTACAGTGAATTTGGAACGAAGTGCTGTAAACACAATTAGATGATATGAAAATTAGACTGGGTGCTGAGAGCAGAGTTACCTGTTTTGTGTGCAATGCCTTTCAACAGAATTCGCATTGACTGGAGTTTGACACAGGGGGAGGTAAAAGAGTTTTCTACTTAAAAACCTTTTCATTAAAAAAGAGGAACAGCACCCCATCCTTGGGTCCTTAGTTACAATGAGACACTTTATCTACATGTTATCTACATTGTGACTAGTTAATTACCTCTAAAAAGTAATCATACTATAGTTCATCAAAGCTATGATAGTTGATAGATACATGAGGAAAATCTTGGTCAGGAAGTTACATGTGTCAGTTACGTATTTATAGAACCGGTAGTGTTAGCTGTGGCCCTTTTCCTCCTGGAAGACTGGCTATATGGTGCCTCCAAGCTGTAGTATTTTCCACACTAGAAAGCCAAGCTCTCCAAAGTTAGGACCAAATCATCTTGGGGAAAACTCTGCTATAGGTTAGTTCCCCCCCCCCCCCATTTAGTAGGATAATGCCGATTCCATTTCCTGCAATTAATGTTAGATTTGCAAAGGGGTTTAATAAAGAGATGTTCAAAATGATGTGAATGGAGTTCCCACAAAATGTCAGGTTTTATACATTTTTTTTTTATATTCCTTAAACAGAATTTTACACCCCTACTATAAACCACCACAAATGGTTTCAGTTAAACGTGGGTATCCGGGTTAGAATAAGTCCCCAGTACCCCCTTGATTGTGGTAAGAGGCGACTAAATGGGGTGGTCCTTCGGATGAAACCGTAAAAACCTAGGCCCTGTGTCACAGCAGGTGTATCAAGACAAAGATCCCTCCCTACTCAAAGACCATAAGCGCTGAGCATAGGCTTCAATTTTACGGCCCTTCACCGGCAAAGTTGACATCACCATATAAGTGAAATAATTCTTTTAAACAATATACAACCAACCAAATGATATCAAAAAAGGTCACTGCAAACAAGTCATAATATTTAAATACCACCTAATAAAACAATATCTAAATACAACTTAATAAAACCGATATTATACACAGTTGCTGAAATTATATCGCCAGTTGAAAGACTGCTGTTCACTGAATTTAGGAACTTTTAGTATATGTGGTCTTTATTTTTAACTATATCAACATTGCCATTAATGACATGTCCAGCTGGACTATAGTTAAAAGAAGACGAAGAACAAGAAAACGTGGGTGGATTGAGTATAGGATGGCGTATATCTAGGCACTACAAAGTTTGTTTGTGGTTAAAGAGTTTGGATGTGATAGTGGAAGTATATTTGCAGGATATACAAGGTGTAGACTTGGAACTTGATATATTTTGGAATACAAGACATTTTTTCATGATGAAGAATGTTGCTTATGTTGACGGCATCAATTCTTTGTTAGTAAATTTGAGTTTAGGGAACTCGCGGCTTGATTTGAAAGTAATCTCATCCAAAACCTGTGGTGGTTTAAAGAGCCTGTGATGAACAAAATCCATAATCATAGAATTCAGTCTATATTCTGGTGTGGAAAAATTCACGTATGGACTAGTTTTGGTTTCGAAGTATATTTTTGTGTTTATTAATATCTTCTATTGCATAACTAATGCTCGTAAATGAAGAAATACATTAATTAAATAATAAAAGTCCCGAAACCCCCTACCAAACTACAGATTTGCAACCCTTCTGAAATTCATTAAATAAACAAGCATTATTGGAGTATTGCAGGCAATACAAAGTCCCCTACCGAGAGGATTATTCAGTCCAAAGTAGGTCAAGCATAATGAACCTCAAACTTGATCTGTAACTATCCAAGACAAAGCCACATATAAAATTTCATTTGAATATCTTCATCCAATTCGACGGAAAGTCCGGAAAACTGATTGGAAATCAGTGACAGACAAACCGACAATAAATGGTAGGGGACCAATAATCTGCTGCAAGAATATTTACTGGAATTAGGGTAGATTTTCCTAGAAGTTTAATATCTAAGGAATTTGGAAGAAAATTCAAAAGTTTAGTTTCAATAAATTGTCTATCAAAATTAAGATAATAATATTAAATTAATAATCATGGTTTTCATTCCTTCAAAACCATACTTGACTGCTTTAGAAGATAAATGCATGGCAGTGATGGATTTAGAGGGGACCAGTCCCTTGTCTTAGCTACAAATTTGCAAAATAACATTAGTGAAACTTCAGATTTGGCACCGAAATTGCTGAATATTTTTACCGATACTTGACATTCACAGGTTCCCCCCTTTTGAAAATCTGGATCCGCCACTACACGGTATATAAGTATTTAGAACAAAACCACAACACCGAGATTAAGATATCTTGTGTATTACTAACACCGAACGCTGCTATTTTCCCCAAGTTTTCTGGACAAAATATGATAGCTTAATGCTGAAGTATCTAGGAAAAGATAAATGTCTGGTGTAATCTTAAGGTCAGTTCAATAAATTTCCATATAGGTGCACATTTTATCCTTTTGTGGTGTAAACAGATTTTTTATCACTTGCAGTTCTTTTACCTCTTTCCATGTTGTATTCTTGGAACACTTTTACCCTTTCCATATTGCACTATTCCTTTCCATATTGTATTCTTGCAGTACGTAACCTCTTTCAATAATAACTATAGATGTGTATGCATTCAGCAATAAATGTTATCTCCGTGTCTCTTTTTCTCTCCAGCGTCTGATTGTATATTTTGTCATATTGCTTGAATTCAATTCTTTTAAGATTTATGGAGAAGTTTCGGCATGGTTATATATACTACAGCTAGATTCATAACCTGTGTAATGCAATATTAAAGATAACTAATTGACATTTTTCAGACTCCGAGGTGACCTGCCAACAAAAAACTAAGCGGATTCAATCTTTTTTAATGAAGGAACAGCTTCATATACGTCAAGCCAACTTTTGTACTGAAAGCAACCCAGACAACCAAGTATTGAACAGAATTGATCTTAAAGCAGAATCAGTAGAATTGTAGCCAAGCAAAAGAAGCAACCATTGTACATCAACAAGGCATCTCCACTTGACAGTTGTTGTGAGTGTTAATACAGTGTTATTATTGTTACAAAAATGAAGCATGAAGTGCGACTGCTCAGAAATCTGAAGTTACAAGTTCATGAATATTTATTATTTCTTTGTTGCAGCTCATGTTCAATGACCAAGTGGACCAGAGTGCCAGTTCAGCGATTCTGCAGTTGTGAAGCTATCCCGGTTTGAGCTGCGTGGCCGTATTTCCGTGGATTGTTTCTAAATATCATGAACTGTGTATACTGTGTATATAGCAAGAACTATTCATAATACCAGGTTTTCATTTGACCTAGGAGTTCAAAGATCGCCACTACGTAAACGCACTTTACGTACAATTTATTTCGTATAGGGACAGAACAAGCGTCTTTTCTAGTAACTTTAAAAACATAAAATGACAATGAAGGCAACCGATACCAAATCTCCATCACTGAAACTCGGACACGGTCAGGTATAATCTATGAAGCTGGGAAACCTGTTGAAGGGTGTACCGTCAACAGCGTGTGGACCTATGACGTTCATTCAGAACTCTTACGGGATAAAAGGTCATAATATTCACCTTCAGCGACCTTGGGGATTTGAAAGTAACAAAGGTTACATCCATGGCACACAGAGGAACAGTTTGTAGAACACCGTGTGTAGATATACTGAATATGAAAATAATCATATATTAAGATTTGATATCATGCTATTGACTAAGTGCTTCCCATGTATTTGAATAGAGTCTTTTAGCACACACATGGGTATGTTTGTGTGTGTGTATACGTTACTTAGCATCTCATTCTGTGCTATTTATAATTGCATACATTTTATTATTTATTTAGCCTTTCATTTTTCTTTCTACCTTTTGATACCAATGAAAGTTAAGGTAGTTCACTACACCAAGACTTATACTCTTTATAACACAACGTCACAAGATGGCGATTTAATTGTTTTGTGAAATTGTATGTATCAATCGATTTAGTTGTTTGCCGAAGTCCTATGATACCGCGATACTTAAAAATTTCAATTCATTTTAATATCTGTCGGCCAGATTTCACTCAATTGTTAATGTTTTGTAAATACCTTATAAAACTGTTTTTATTCATATAAATAAACAAACAGATATAAATGTAATTGCTTGTCGATTGTGAGGCCATATCTGTATACTTTTGAAAACGAGGGTACTACGATACTTTACTTTAAAAATGCTGAACTTCACTCGTTTTAAATTCGAAGACCGTATTTTCCAAAATTTTGAACATTTTTACTATATGACTTAAGGGCCTCTTGTTCTTTTTTGTATTGCAATTCACTATGTTGTGAATATATTTATTTTTACATATTTTATCGTGTACATTTTTTTTTTATATCTATTTACAATTTCTATACAGAGTTACATTTACAATTACAGAGTTTCTTACACTCGCATTCATGTACACCGAGCTCTGTGAATGTGTCTTGTTTTTCAAGATTCTTGTAAAATGACACACAAAACACACGAAACATTTTTAATTGTGTGGAAATACGAATACTTGTAGATGCGCTAGGTCGGTATGCATTGTAATGGAAATTAAAAACTACAAGTTAATTGCCCTTCATTTTCTTATTTTCTATTTCTTAGTTTCATTTTATTAGCCATAAATATTCAGATTTTAACACTAAATAACATTTTTTTTTTTTTTTTTTTTTTTTTTTTTTTTTTTTTTTAGACGTTGGTACATGCGAGTGTAAGGAACGATAACTCTGGTTATGATCCTGAAACTAAAGTGACTTAATTTGATGTCATGGAATTCAATGATGTTTTAATTTTTGATACATTTATCATGAACCCTCATTATTTTCAGACTGTTAAAAAAACATTTGTTGATATTAGGCTGTGTTGATCAACAATCAATTACAAAATCATTCAGCATAGTTCATACTGATAATGTCTGCAGTTTACTTTGAATGTTGATCTGTTACCTGGTGTGATTGCACACCTTGATGAATCTATAGGTAATGGTGTTCTTGCTGCCCCTTGTCTGACTATCACCATTTTCTGTAATATGTGTCTGTACTTAGAGATGAATTTAGTACCCCCCCCCCCTTTTTTTCATACGGAGGAAGTGTAGAAAATTTGAATATTTAGTTTTTTACCATAGCGAATGCCGAAATATTCTAATTATTGTTTTTCAATTACCGATTAGAATTGACAATAGTAAAAGACATAAATATAAATACGGACATCCTTTATTCAGGTTTTTAGTCAGATATCTTGCATGTATTTATTCATTTTTTTTAAATAACAGGCGTGCAGTGTAGTACGCATTAGTGGTTATAATATAGGTACTTATCGTATTCTATCTCTCCTGCTTCCTGACCATTACTGAATATTGATCAACAGTAGCTACGTTTCCTATTGTAGGAACGATCCTTACAGTATTATGAAATGATTTGATAATTTCATTAGCATCGGGTCTGCTTTTGATGAATACTTTTTGTATCTTGTTGCTTTCAGTAGACAGCAATGCAATGATGGTGCTAAGATTTTTTTTTTTTTTATGGTTTTTCTTTTTTGAATGCATGTAATGTCATTTTATTGTTCTCGACATTAAGTTTATTAATGAGTATTCATTGCAGTAGTGTGAAGTGGTGTTGTGAAGGGACAATGAATCCTCTTGATGTTATGTTTTTCCTATTTACATGTAATGTGTTTTAAATGATAGTAATGTATTTGGATACGGCCTGCTTTTAATTTATATTTCACACCACCTCGATGTTTGCAGACGAATTATAAAATCTTATCTTGTTTGTAAAATAAAGTGAGAAAATGAATTACAATTATTATTCTTGATTTATTTGAGGCAACGGAAATACTATAGATAGAATTGAATTGTCGACCGAGGTTGCTAGAAGTACAATGATCTAACAAATTGATCCAATAAAGAAAAACACACGCACACAAAAATAATAAAATAACCCCCACCCACCCAAAAAACATCATAAAATACGAGAACGCTTCAGTTTGAATTGGCCTAACCGCCGGGTACAACATTCTGATTAGCGAACATGGACGCCCATAAATACAGTCGGTCTGAAATACAAGATATAAAATTGGCCATAGCTTAGTCAGTTCTCCATTAATGAGTGACACTTTGGATAAATGAATTTGGAGGTATGAACTATAAGAGATGTGTTTTATGATACATTTGATTCCTTAATTCAAATTTTTCAATAGCAAGGTGCATGTACTGAAATCCACAATCTGAAGTGAGAGACCAAAAGAACTTTAGCTTGGACTCTGACAAAACTCTCAGGATCCACTCCTATGCAGTAATGTTTTGTGTGTACCCTAGACCCCCATAACAGCAAAGAAAGAAACCTCAGAAAAAATTACGACTTTTACTCCCAAGAAATCAACTTGACGCAAGCTGCAACGGTATCGGGTCGCAGAAGATACGAAAGAAATTATATTCTATTATTATTATTTAGATCGGACTGACGATTGTACGTAAATTCCTTCGCGGTGAAGAGTTAATTGTAAAGTCATGACGTCATACTTTAATTAATTAATTAAATTAATTCTTATAGTAAGCAAAATTCGTCGGTAGAAACAACTTTGCAGAGGATAACGACTTTAAAAAGCACTTGTCTTGACTCAACTCCCTTTATCACCTAAAGATCAATTCCATATATTACTAGTTGTGTGAAATCCGCAAATATACAAAAGGCTGCAAACTCTTTTCGTATTCCATACAAGTGAAATAAATTGAACCCGAAACAACGTAGTACAAATTGACAACTATAATGTTTATTGCATTTTAAAGTTAATTTTAAATGAATGTGTTGCACGGGCACATGAACACAAGCGGTATTCTCGCGAGATTATACATACTGGGGTGAAAAATCACCAATAAACAATATATTTCCGGAATAATTATAATTAATAATAAACCGTATCAAACTACGAAAAATTAATCATAATAGTTATTTACATTAAATTTGAAATGCCTTATATATTTAATTACATTATACCAATTTTTTGAGATACAACTGGAATGAAATTACACATTATTTGGATAGGCTATTTTTTTTTCTTTAATCATAAGGTAGATCTTTTATATATATATATATATATATATATATATATATATATATATATATATATATATATACATACATACATACATACATATATATATATAAAAGGAAGTTTTCAGAATTTTATCTGAACTTGTTTTGCACATAACATAAAGAGTATCAAACACAGAGCGTTGTGTTTTTATGGGGGAGAAAGATGTTATCTAAGATACTTGACATTCTAAAGAAAAAAATTAGGACCAAAATAATAATAGTAATAAAATAGAAAATAAATAAACACAAAAACAAATTGTTCTCCATTCCAAACTTCAAAATATTCAATATGGGGGGGGAGTGGGTGGGTGGCTTCATAATTCAATTCATCAGTTCTACGATGATGTGTCAGCCAATGTATCTTACTTTAAGATGTAAAGTAACTAATGAATGAAGTAAATAAAAGAAAAATTATGGAAAATCAACTTTCTTAAAATCAAGTGTCCCCTCTCTGGTTTAACATACCAGAGTACAAGATATCTTGTAAGGATTTTGAATGGGAATGGGACAGTAACTACTTAGTAAAACAAATTTTTTGGAGACTAACAACAGCTTACTTTTAGGTCCATGCTATGTGCAGTATGATCATACCGTTATGAATATTAGTATCTCACCGTTATGAATATTAGTATCTCACCAGTGGTCATCTCAAAAGCTTGCAGAAATTAGAAACAGACCATTCAGAATGATTTATGAAGGTGATCAGTGGGGAAATCACCTATTTTGAAATTATAATTGGTGCTAAAATATTTTTTTTTTCATTGGGTAGACGGGAAAAGGGGTATGCAAGTAAACCCTATACATGCTATCCACACTTCAGGTGCCTGTGCACTAAACTACTCCTGTCACCACACAAGTACTGGTGTCTGTGACAGTTTTACAAGAACATGAAAAACTGCATGGGAGATAATGGCATTGATGTCACCAAGGAATTATGATGTCCATCTGCATGCATGGAGTGGAAGAAAGGACTGTGCTACGGGTGTTCTACTTGGACGTGGCATGGAGGTTGTGAGGACATGTCCTGATGCAATTTGTGCAACAGAATGCGGTACCACATGACCTCTGCCCTTGTTAACCTAGTACACAGATTCCTGAATGACAGTTGGATCTTTGCTTTTCACTATATCACTTTTAAAGACCATCAATTTTTTCATAGCAACTTGCAAGAAATGTAATAAAATGAGAAAGTCTAATAAAATGAAATGCACACGAATCTATATACTGTAATCATGATGAAGTAAAGCTTATTTATAAGGAATTCCTTGGGAGACACAAATTCAAAAATACTTTTAATCTTTAACCAAGAGTCCTTATAGCAAGATTTTTTTTAAGTTAAACAAGTTCATTATAACATGCAGTGAAGTTTCTTAACAATTTAACAAACTCCATGACATATCATAATAAACTTGCTGCTAATGACAATAACTCCTGAATTAGGTTTGGGGAATTTAATACCACAGCGCAGAATATTGTATTGTAAAATGTACAGATGTAAAGCCCTGAAATAGATTTAATATAACAATAACAGGATATCACTAAGTACATTAATCAGTAATAATATTGCAGATGGTTTCACCCCGTTTAAAATTCTCACTGACACAGAAGTATTAAAAGAAAGAGAAAAGAGAAAATGGTTTTGCCCAGTCTTAACTTCACCCACTGACAACATCAACACAATAAAAGGGATATTTTTGTGTATATAATACATGCAGTTCAATGAATGATATTCAAGGGCAACAATTCTTCAAGATACACATTCTGTTTTGAACATATTTTCTTCCATAGTCACAAGATATACATCATTAAAACTAATGTGCTAATATGTGCTTATCTTGGAAAAGATTTCCACACACATATCACAACCTAATAAATGTTCGGGGACTCTGTAGTTTAGATATATTTTGTCTAATAATACCTATTCTATGAAATCAAACTCATTAACACTGAACAAATAATGGATACTAATAACTGTGAGCATAAAATGACACCAACTTTTCAATGAATATGAGAAAAATCCATCCTTAAGGTGGTTACGTATATGTATGTTTTCATATATATGTACTGGTTAGAGAAATAAAGTGGTGGATTGAAATTTTTCAATTGAAATAAATTGAGATACATACTTTGTTAAGTATAGATTTAATACACACTATTGTACATACACTTTTTCATTAGGTTCATTTGAGCTGTTAATAAGTATAAGCAACAGTATAAATACAAGTTTTTCATAACAAAATATAAATCTATTCAAATACATGATGGTCTTAGTATAGTTTTTCCATGCAGGGTCCAGCACATCCATTCATATTACTGGTCATCCCATTTCCAACAATCTACACATTACTAAGCACTTGGTTTTCTGCACACCAAAAGGCACATAAGGCTACTATCTTGACCTCATTCCATCTTCTCCATCCTACACTTCTTTCTGCTTCTACTCTCCTTCTCCAGGCTGTTTTTGGTCTCTTTGTGCCCATTTCCTTTCTGGTGTCCACACTAATGCTATCTCACAGATGTGGTTGTAAATAATGCACTATCACTGGATTATCAGTTTAGTTAATGCAAATATCAAGAATTATAAAATGTGTACACAATTTGTTCTCTGTTGGTGGGCATATATTTTGGTTGTTGGAGAGGATCCAACTGCAATGGCAGATATGATGCTACTGATCGAGTGATGAGACAGTCCTGCTGTGTCCACTTTCCCAGATGTTGGATTTCTTGTCTCTCATTTCTGTAATTTACAAAAAATGATAAAGAAAATCAAAGTTTTATGACATTGCATTCACTAAATAATTCAGTAAATTTTTCTTTCTAGATATTTCAGCATATATTTTTTTGTAATAAAAAAAAAAAAGACTTTAGAAGTTCTTTAAGTCATCTTCTTTTGCTTTTTACAGTGTGCCCCCCCCCCCCCTCCTTTTTTTTTTTAAAGTGGAAGGAAATCTGGGTTGCATTCCCAACTATTTCTTCATTGATCATCAATTTTCTGGAAATGTTATTTGGAAGGTCAAGAGTCTTAATCACTTTGTGTCCTGAAATTAAACTTCAAAGTTAAAACCTGATCAGAATTTCTGATTTTAAAATATTTGAAATAAATAAATACTTATATTGTTTAAGTGACATTACATGGAGCAAGTCTGGAATTTTTATATACTTGGCTGTCACCTTCCCATTGCATGCTTCATGGATGATTTGTACAACACATAAGCTGCTGATTTGACAATGCCCTTCCTTGTTTTTCTTTGGTATTTTGAGTTGCAGTTTGAATTACACTGGTTTCCACCTGTCTGAATATTGAGGCTGCCCTCTGATTTCACATATAAGCAAAGTGTGGATATTACTGGAGGATTTTTTTAATAATTTTTTTTCCGTATCAACATGCCTTAAATGCAGTGACTTTGTTTCCATTATGACCTTGACCTTCAATTCTTATTGAATCTTATCTGAGTAGATCTAAAGATCCTTTCTTTGTCACAGATTTATAATAACTTATTCCTCTTCATTACCACAAAATATTGATGATTTGCTGAGGTTGTCCACATTTCCATAATTTGGGTTGTAACATGTATCATTACCAACCATTTCCAGGATATTAATATCTAAAGTTGAAATAATTTTAAAACAAACTTAAATTTTCATTCCACAGACATATTTCAGTGTTAGAGATGATTTTATTCTGATGAAAATGAAGAGAGAAACAAATACACTGGACAAGACAGTTACAATCTCCTGCTATGAGATTTCTTTGTACACCAAATTATGTAAAAATACCGATTTTGTTGTTCATTTTCCTAAGTCGAAGTAATGTTTGTCTTTCATGTTGTTTTTAAAAAAATCATCAGCCTTCATGGAAGATCAAATCATTAAAACTGCATGTGATGCACATGATGTACTTAAAATTAGATCTCCTTTAAAAAACAACTTCAAGTCAAATACCAGTACCCACTCCGGTGTAACGACGAAAAGTGACCCCCCGTAGAATAATGACCGGGGGGTCAAATTTCTACGTAGAAAAATGACCCCCCGGTCATTATTCTACAGCAAGTAGGGTCATTTTTCGACTGTAGAAAACCCTTCCAGACCGTTTATTCTACGACACCACACACGTTGAAAAATGACCCCTATAGAAATATGACCCCCTACTTTTTCACTATATTATACAATAATATCTTATGAAATGAGATGTAATACTCAATATTCGTTCATCCCAGGGTTGGATAGGGTCGGTGAAGAAAACTGTGTCTCCTGTTTTTTTTTTTTTTTAAATATCCTTAAATGTCGTGGAAGCAAATTTAACACCACTTCTTATATGGGCCCCATAAAATATGATTTAATAATTCCTATTTCTTTGTGATTGGCTGAGATTCACCAATGTAGAAAAATGTTACTTCTATATTTATCTGCACATGACTTTCAATGTGTACGGGGTTGGGAAGGAGGAGGTGCGAGCTAATAATTTTTTTAGCTGTCATTTTCCCCTGATAACGCCCCCCCCCCCCCCCCCCCCATCTATCCCATGAAAGAGCCTGGCATTGGTGTCCTCAATGGAACAAGGGGACATTTAATCTCATTCGTCTGCAAGTCTGTCTGTTTAAATTTGTCACAAAAACTTTAACCTTTGTCGTAACCTTTGAATGAGATAGGGCTTTCGTATTTCACATGTATATTACCTGCTACAAGATCTTACCAAATATACTATGATTTTTAAAAAAGAAAGAGATATGGCTATCATTTTATATATGTATAATCCTTTCTAAAACTACGTTTTCTGACCCTGTGACCTAGACCTTGAAGGTTGACCTACTTTTCAAAAATGGTATATTTCTGTATATTTCTAGATTGGGAAAAGATAGGGGTTTCGTATTTGCATTCCTGAAACAAGACGTTCTCGAGCATGCTATGGTTTTTTACCCCTTGACCTTCATGTTTGACCTAATCTGCCAAAAAATCGCTGGAAATTACTTTTGAATGACATAATTATATGATAGGGTGTTTATATTTGACACAACATGCCATAAATAATGGTCTCCTATCCACTGACACCGGAAGCGGAGATCACAATTCTTTGATTTCATTTCAAAGCAACTAAAGTACATTAAAGAATTCCAAATTGATATATATTTTTATATATTTATTTATTACAACTACAACTATAAAAAGAGCACAGAAACTTGCCACTAACTTTAATGTATTTTCAACGTTTATTAAGGGGTATCATATTTCGAATTTTTTTGCAACTAACTTGTCTTCCAAATCCTCCCATTCACACAACAAATTGAACACATTTGGATCTATTTCCTCGCTTAATTTTTCTAAACCTTTTACTTGATGGGGGAAATCTTTGAACTTCAATACGTATACGTCTTCTGGTCTTTCTAATCCTCTGACAATATTGGAGTCGGTTTCATTGTTTACCAGTGCAGCTTCAAGCATTCTTTTTGAAATATACTGGTGGTATTTCTTTGGCACGAAGTTTTTGATGTAGATGTAAGGTGTTCTGCTGTAAATATCCTCTGTTACATCCAATACAGGTTCGTAATGGTTTCCAATATTCATAATAAAAATGCAGTTCGAATTGGACTCGTTTTTTGCCCTCCTGTAGGGGAGGGTACGGCAGCCAGACGTAATTGTCGTTGTTTTTGTCATTCATCCCGTGCTTGCAGTAAACAAAGATCGTTGTATTGCAAATTGTAGCGAATGTACGGATTTCTGTATCAGTACCCCAGGAACCTTCATGTTCCATCCGCGAACGTTTCAAATATTTTGGATCCACTTCCATGGTTTGCAATAGATGTTTATTCTCCTTCATAAAGCCAACAACTTTATTTCGTACATCATTGTGATATGATTGAACTCCAAATAAAACATAACTAAATGTTCTAAACAAGCAATTTCCATCTCCTCTCACAGACACCGTCACTGTTGGAATGGAATTCGCATTTACGTGCCGTCTACGTCCTGTTTTGAGAACATTCTTAACCTGGTGGCCAAACATTGCAGCGTTAATATCTTATCCACTGGATAAAAAAGAATGCGAGATCTCGATTCAGTTTTATTGGTAATTTCAACTTCTGGAATCTTGCGTTTTTTCGGTGGAAGCGGTATACCACGGCTTTTAGTTAATGGAGTGTCTTCCTCTTTGGGTGAATTCCTTTTTTTGTCAGCTTTTTTCTGCGTTTCATCTGGTTTTCCATGTGTTTCATCTGGTTTTCCATGTGTTTCATCTGGTTTTCCGTGTGTTTCGCCTGGTTTTCCATGTGTTTCATCTGGTTTTCCGTGTGTTTCATCTGGTTTTCCATGTGTTTCATCTGGTTTTCCATGTGATTCTTCAGGCTTTCTACTCATTTCATCATCTTTGGATTCCTTGTAAATTTTCAACCTATTTCCATTTACTGCTCATTTCAGTCCCTGTAAAGTGTATGTTCCCTTCTTGTTAATACCTTCAACTATGTAAGGACCGCTCCATAATTTGTCTAGTTTTCCCCCTTTCCGGGTTAACTTTCGGGTATTGTGGAGCAAAACTCTATCTCCAACTTGAAAAGTTTTATTTTTTATGTTCTTATCATGATGCTTCTTTTGTTTCTTTTGTGATTCCTTTATGTTTTCCGCTGCCTCTTCTCTTTCACAAGAAAGCTTTATGAAAGCGTCGGAGCGCTGTTTCAAGAAATCTTCAAACTTGTCATTTTCTGGGATCGGCGAAGTGGGTAAATCAAGTTCAATGGGTAACTTGGCTTCGCGACCATACACCAGAAAGAATGGTGTTTTCTTCGTTGTCTCATGTTGCGTAGTTCTATAGGCAAAAAGCATAAATGGAAGTTTCGTATCCCAGTCATTTTGTAGTTCATTAACACAAGAAGATAGCATAGAACATAGGGTTCGATTGTAGCGCTCCGTATGCCCTCCTGTTTGTGGGTGATAGGGGGACGCAATCCGATGTTCAATTCCATAATCTGAACAAACAGCATCGTTTAGCTCATTGCAGAACTCTCTACCTTGGTCGGTTATAATGACTTCTGGTACTCCGTGATCCGCAATGAACTTGTATAAACTGTTAACGATTGTTGAAGCCTTCTTATCTGCTATAGCTTCTACCTCCACCCATTTCGTCAAATATTCCGTGAAGACAAGTAGGTACTTATTACCTAAAATGAAAGAGATAAACGTAACTACGTTTTGTATCTTCATGTATGTTCCTAAATAGCCATATAGCTTCTTTATCTTTGAAATATTTTGTGAAAATTGGTCTGTAATACTGCTTAAAATCACATGTTTTGTAAGTAAAATGTATTGAAGGTGATAACAAGCATTCACCTCCGATGATTTTAATTTTAACGGACAACTTCAATTCGTAAAAAATTAACGCGTAAAAATTAAATCACTCCTTTTTGATCAAAATTCGTAAAAAATTACAGCAGTAAAAATTACCCGTTATACGGTAATATATTTATAATATATTTATAAATGAAATATCCAATTATCTGTTTTATATATACATGTACATAAGTTAAAAATATCTATGTCTTAAAACACACACAAATAATTATATACCCCCAGTATATAAATGTTATATGGAAAACTATTATAATAATAACAATGAATTTTGGATCACATATTATATAGTACCCCAGCAGAAAAAAACGGAGTAATACATTTCTTTTAGATATTTGTCAACGATTTATGGTTTGTTTTTTGTTTTTGTTTTTTTGGTTGTTTTTTTTTTTGTGTGAGAGACAGTTGTGCGGGGTTAACGTTGCTAATAAATCAGACCTACATGTCAGTTAGATTCTAACAAAATGAAATCAAAGGCACAAGCTGCTCTCACTTTGTTGAAATTTTGAGGTCATTAGTTATTTTGCTGAATCTCATTTATTGTTTCTCGTTTCGTGTTTTACACATACCCATTTTTTCATATATAGAATGAAATCATATTGCATGTTTAAAAAATCCAGCCAAGTGGTCTAATACATCAGGAAAATACATAATAATCTGTTTCTTTCCAATTCGATAACCCTGTGTAATTACTGTTACTTTCCCTACATTAGCTAACCGTTAAAAAAAACACGTTAGAATACTAGTAGGTTTTAAGGACCCTCTCTACACCAGTGCAAAATATTTTTTGGACATTGAGAAAAATACATTTTATAAAAGTGTTAATATTAACTATTAAGCTTATTTATATAATTTTCACTATATGGCGCGTGGCATTTACCCCAGGAAAAAAACAACCAAACACTACACAGTAGTAGTATTAGTGAATACAAATGACTATTAATTACTTCCATAGAAAACAAGCTAATTCCGAGAATTTGTGTCCCCCGCTTAGGGAAAAAGTAAACCATGCGCAGTTCGGGGGTGGGGTCGGATCCCCTTGACTGAATTTGTAGAATTATTAAATGTATACATGTATACTGAAGCAAATAAAATATGCCAATATGGATAATTTATAAAGATTTGATTGCTTATTCTTTATTATGTGCATAGAAGATTCTTTTGATATGGAATATTTATTAAAATTATTATGATGATTTTATGAGTTTGTACAAGTCAGACCTCATATATTTTTCATTTCACATGCTGAATACTATCATTTAGTAAAAAAAAAAAAAAAAAAAGGGCATTTCGAAAAAAAAATTGGATCGTCTGAGATGCAAACCGTGCTCTAGTGGTATGTCTCTCGCTTCGTGCGTGAGAGGGCCCCTCTCACGCACGAAGCGAGAGACATACCACTAGAGCACGAAACTGCTTTATAGTGACGCAAATTATATGCAAAGATGAAGTTACATACATGTATATTTTCACGTTCGATATTGTCAAAATTTTACACAATTTTACACACATTTCTAATAAATGTAATAAGAATATAAAGTCCACCAAGAACCTGTTTTGAACGTAATAACTCTCCTCATACCCCCGTGCTAAAAATGCGACACATAATACAATAAACACTAATAAATCAAACGGGACGGGACACTTTGAGAGGGGTAAGAGAGGACCTAGGGAGTTTATGTATACAATTACATTGCAAAAGCTCAAAATCTTTTTGAAATATCGCTCGGAAAGGATAGTGTTTCATACAAAGAGAATGTATCAATTTACGACCTTGAACCTTGACCTTTTGACCTCAAAATCAATAGGGGTCTTCCTTAGGCCACAGGGAGTTGTTATGTAATATTTCGTTGCGAAAGCTCAAAGGGTTCTCGAGATATCGTGTGGAAACGAAAGCGTTACAGACAGAATGACGGACGACGGACGGACGGACAGACGGACAGACCCAAATTAATATCCCCCACTTTTCAAGTGGGAGACAAAAAATAGATGAAAATAACATGTTCATTCACTTTATCTAGGCCTTTTAAAATGTTAGGAATATTTCAAGTGATTAAAAATTGAGTAGTAAACTGTGAATTTCTATTAAAAATTATCTAAAGGCAGATCACTTTAACTGCATAAAGATGCCATAGAAGATGTATTAATTTTTACATTTTTAGAATTCTAGCTCATAAATTTGATTCATCGTTAAGTTTATGAGTTTCGATTATTTACATTAATTCCAGTATTATGGTTTCACGTGTGTCGATGGAACATTTATTTATTTCAGAGTTTGAACCTGTTTAACAAATATTTAACTAGTATATATTTCATTCGAATGTTCACTTTTCGAGTAGTTTAGAAGTGGCACCCACATACTTACCCTCTCATTAAAGCACATGAGCTGCAGACTGCGAAAATAAAGTACAGGAATAGGAGGCCAGTCGCATATTGATTTAATTTTAATAATTATTAATTCAATAAACTCAAGCAATTATTAAATAATAAAAAAAATGTCTTATTTCATTTAATAAAAAGACATTAATTTTTTAATTACATTCGAGCGTAAACTTATTTAATGAAAACACCTCAATACATTTTTTGCAATTTTATCTATGCATGCTGTGAACTATTCTTTATAAAAATGTATAGAATTCTTTATGAACTACCTCTGCTAGTTTCCTGCAATGGTCCAACTATATCCTTTCCTATTTGCACCAATGGCTTTGACTTTACTGGTATGGGTCTCAATGGCTGCTTTGCTTTCTTCAAGGTAGATTTCCTTTGGCACCGATCACACCTCTCTACGTAATTCTTAACGTCATCATACGACGATGCCCAGTGATATCTTTCTCGAATTTTCTTCCATCTACGAAATATATTCATTTGGAAAAATTTAAGTACTAAATGCAGGGAGAAGCAAATGTTTAATCTGAAATTTCTAATTATAACTCAACTTGTGTGTGTGTGTGTGTGTGTGTGTGTGTATATATATATATATATATATATATATATATATATATATATATAAAAGCACTAAAAACCAACAACACTAGAAATCCTGAAGGATTTCTGTGCAAGATTTTTTTTGGGTGTTGTCTCTTACATGTATCAGTGAACAATTCAAAATGTGAGATTTCAAAGTAAGTCTTAGACGTTGGAGCAATGTCACAAAATTTCGGATGCATGGGCGTCGGAAGCAAATTGAATGTGTGTGTGGGAGGGGGGGGGGGGGGGGGGCTAAACCAACAAAAAGGTAAATCCAAATTATCAATGCCTATATAATGTCTATTTTTGCCAAAAAACAATGGATCAGTTCAGACATGCAACAGTTCATTCTATGACCGGGCAACAGTTTTGACTAAGCCCCCGCCCCCTCCGGTTTTGACGGATGACAATAAAAGACAGTTATCTTCCGAGGGACAATCCCCCTCCTAGCTTCTGATAATCTTATAAGACACAATTACCTATTAAAATACACAATTTCCTTGTTTATCATTTTCCTATATCGATATTTGATATCATTAGATTGACCCTATACGGAATATAAAAGTATTTCCAAGCTTTTGTCTGATGAAAATTTTCACAAGCTTGGGAAATTGGCGGGGGGGGGGGGGGGGGGAGGGATTACACCATCTATTTATCAGGTGCCTTTAAAACATGTACAAGTGCATGCACATGTCTTATTAGTTGTATCAAATATTGTTTCAAAGCCAAATACAACCAATTACATCGTAGACCATCAGAAAATTGGTGCATGCCCGGCCTCCTCTCTCTCTCTCTCAAAACATCCGTATTATGTTTATACGAAATTTCAGACATTTTAATTCTTTAAACTCGGAATCAGACCGATGCAAAATATAAAACGTGATTTTATATTTTCTCACTAAAATAATTGAATTGATATATATACATTATCTTTAGAAAAAATGACCGGGGTATCTTTGAAATCGATGTTAAACTTGTCACAATTGATTTTAAGAAATGCATGAAATATATTCACATAAATAAATAAACTTACGTTTTATTAATGCCTAGGTGCCCACCACTCGCTGTTGTATGGGTATTGCTGATAATTTTTGGAACCTCCTCTTCTTTTGCAACTCTTAACCGTTTTTTATGATGGTAATGTAGAATCCCATTGAATAGAACAAATTTGCTACATTTTCGTCGAAAGTTGCGCTTTAAATTTTTTGGCAAAAATTTAGGATATTGTTTCTTTTCCACGAAAAGCGATATTTCCGTATATTCTTTCGAGTCCATGGTGTGAAGCAAAATGACGAACAGAATTGTTGCCTTTGAAACTTCAAAGAACCGCAAAATGACGAACAGAATTGTTGTTTTTGAAACTTCAAAGAACCCCGCCTATTTGATGGCATCATTTTATCCTAAACAAAGTGATTGATGTTTTAAGCCTATAATATTTTTCCCATGGGAGCAAAGTTTTGAAATCAGACTGTGTTGTCACAATCACTAACAAAGGCAGCTGGTAAACGATCAAAAATAGCCAAAATAAATAAAACGCTAGAATTTGAAAGGAATTTGTGAATTGAAAATATTCTTACCAAAACCAGCCTTTTGCATCAAAAAATGACATAGGGTCATTATTCTACGGAGTCATTTTTCTACAATCCACACGGAGAAAAATGACCCCAAAGCCATATTTTCTACGAAAAAAGGGGTCATTTCTCTATGTAGAATATTGACCAGGGGGGTAAAATTTCTACGTAGAAAAATGACCCCCGGTCATTATTCTACGGGGGTCATTTTTCGTCGTTACACCGGCCTTAACCCCACTCCCCTTTCATGTATGTCAATTTAATAAAAAAAACCTTTACAATATCAAGTTTGGGATGTACAAAATTATAATGACCATTTCAATGTAATGGAGTTGTGATACACCTAACTGCTTCAGATTTGCAGATTTCATTCAAAAGCATAGATAATGGTAACAGTCACATACCTGATCCCACCTCTGGTGTGTCTATGGGTCCATGTTTTCCCTACTCATAATTTTGTATTCTTCATGGGATTTATGCGATTGATCACTGTTCGTCATTTTCATTTTTTCATCCACCATAGCATTATGAAAGAAAGGAAAAGAATTTTTCCTTCAACGTCTCCGCATCGTTTGTTTTTGCCGCCATTACGCACTAGCATTCCGGAAAAATTCTATTTACAGAATACGTCTCTTTCATTTCGTCCACTTTCGAGTGAGAGTATGGGTTGTGTTCATCTGCCCGTGTAGCACATTCCTTTTTTTCCATTATTACGTCATGGCGCTAAATCCCCGTGTGGGTCCGGGGAGATAAGAATTGGGCCCACAGTATCCTCTGCTTGATCGTAAAAGGCGACTTAAAGGGGCGTCCTGTTTGCCGTGGGATGAGACCCGTGTTGGTGGAAGAGGGGATCCTGGTGGCTGAGGTTGATGGGTGTTAAGGTTACAACGCTCATTGACCAACACTCCACTTTGGCCCTAATTTCATCTAAACGGGAGGACGTGCTTGGCCCGGCATGTTCAATCGGCTGGTCACGCCTAGCTTGGACTTTATCTATACTTATTTGATACAGATACTCGTTACCTTTTACTGGTTTTGTGTCAATGTATTCTTTGTGGTTTAATAATGATAGTAATAAATTGGAAAGCTCCTGTCTTCTTGTCTTGTACAGAAGACTATTACAAATTCAAAATTACATGTACTTTAATATAGATATCGTCTAAGCGGTGGCTAGGGTCAATTGGGTGGATACGTCCATCTGAGTATAACACCGCTGTATCCTCTTGGTGTTTGTCTTCTGCTGGGATGTCCCCAGAATACGGCATCGCCCTTGTTGGCGCTCCGAGGCGGGCGGGGAGCAATGGTGCTGAATAACATTTAATTCAACATGGCACTTGTAATGTCCTGAGTGACCACACATTCCATGCCTGTTAACTCTTTTATTATTCTCTCCCTCACTAGAGAGTTACACAAAACAATAATCAGTTACCAACAATTCGTACACATAATAATTCACATACATTACATCCTTTCTTTTTTAAAAAAATTAAAAAATGACAAGTCACTTGAATTAGATACACAATAGTATCAAGTCCATATTATAAGAGTCAAATTTCACTCATACTGATAACTGAAATTTCACATAACATAAACTGAAATTTACTAACAATTGATGCAATAACTTATCTGAATCACTGCATGAAATATCATTAAACAAAGTCACTAGTTGGAATAGTTCTCCAGATATTTGGGTTTCTTAATTTCACGTCCAGATCTGGTTCTGCTAATCAAATCACTGTCCAACAACGGTGGTGCGATATCAACGGATTCGCGGTTAGGAATAGGACACTGTTTTGACGCGACGTTGAGAGTTTCTGTTTCAGGGGACTGCTTCCGCGTGACATTTGGAGTTTCTGGTTCGCAATGCGTAAACACATGTGGATTCCTTGAATTCATCATTGGCAGCACCGCACACTCGCCAGACGAGATCACATGTGGTTCTTCTTTGGTTTTGAGGAGCATTCGATTATTCCTTCTATATAATCGATCACTTCCGGCTTTCACAATGTGCGAACGAGGTTGATCCGTATGCTTTATGAACTCAGCAGGCTTCCAACCTTCTGGCGACTGTATCTTAATAGTGTCTCCAGGTTGACATTGTTCACGCTCTTTCGCTCCGCGATCGTAGTAATGTTTCTGCTTCTGACGATAGTTCATCAGTTTGGAAGACACGACTTCTGATTGAACTGCTGTCGGTTTCCTGAGATTATCCGATAGTTCATCAGTTTGGAAGACACGACTTCTGATTGAACTGCTGTCGGTTTCCTGAGATTATCACTCATTGGTAAACAAGTTTTCGCGCGTCGACCCATAAGTCTCTGCATCGGTGATCCAATTTGTTCGTCTCGAGGTGTGTTCCTGAGATCCATAAGACTCAAATACACATCATCACCAGATTCACTGCATTTCTTAAAGAGGTTCTTCACTGTTTGCACAGCTTTTTCAGCAAGGCCGTTAGATTGTGAATACAGAGGTGAAGAGGTTACATGCTCAATACCGTAGTTCAAGACAAAAGATTTGAATTCAGCACTTGTGTATTGTGGACCATTGTCACTAACTAGAGTATCCATAATACCATATCTCGCAATGTTCTCTTTCAGGTGCTTGATAACATTCCGTGACGTGGTATCGCGTTTTAGAGATGCTACTTCAATGAAATTGGAATAGTAGTCCACCATGACTAAGTAATGAAATCCATCCAATTCAAACAAATTTGTGGCTACCTTGCTCCACGGTAACGAAGGTATGGGGTGTATCAACATAGGTTCCTTCTGAGGTTTGCGCTGAAACTGTAAACACGCACTGCAACGACTAACCACATCCTCTATCTGCTTGTTCATCCCTGTCCAATAGACAAGTTCCCGTGCTCTTTGTTTGCATTTTAACATCCCCATGTGTGAACTGTGAATAGTTTTCAAAGTAGACGGTCTTAGCTCAACTGGAATAACAATGCGTTCTCCACGGTAGATCACACCATTGTATGTTGAAAGTTCATCTCTGAAGTCCCAGAACTGTAATACTTCAATCGGTGCATCAGCTCTTCTTATGGGCCAACCATCACTGATGACACGCTTCAACATCTGCAACTGGTCATCTCGTTTTGTTGCATCTGCTATCAGGTCATGTTTGTTACTTGTCAGTGTCTCTGCTTTGAAGACCATCATATCATCATCCATATATTGACATGTTTCTGGTAAGGGTAAACGACTTAAACAGTCCGTAAGTCCTAGATCTTTTCTTTTGACGTAAACAAGACGAAACTCATAAGGTTGTAGTTTCAACATCATCTTTTGGATACGCATTGGTGCAGATGTCATTGGTTTGCGCATGATGGTTTCCTAAGGTTTGTGATCAGATTCAATTGTAACATTGGTTTTGCCGTACAAAAGTTTATGGAATTTCTCGCATCCAAAAACAACTGCCAGTAGCTCCTTCTCGATCTGGGCGTAGCGCTGTTCCGCAGTAGTCAAGGCTCTGGAAGCGTACGCAACAACTCCATTCTGCTGGATAACAGCAGCACCTAGTCCCTTCATAGATGCATCCACGCTGAGAGTTACTGGTTGACTGATATCAAAGTATCTGAGAACTTCAGTTGAGGTAAGTGCTGTTTTCACATTCTCAAATGACTGTTCCGCTTCAGGAGTCCAATTCCAATCATCACTGGTCTTTAAAGCTCTGAGAGGTGCGTTCAGTTCACTCAGATTGGGAATGAACTTGGCCACGTATGCCAACATCCCAAGGACTGTTTCTAATTCTGCATGATTTTCTGGCGCTCTCATCTCGGTGATTGCTCTAACACGTTCAGGAGTAGGCTTTAGTCCTTCACCAGTCAATAAATGACCTACATAGTTCACTTCACTTTTGGCCAGAACACACTTGCTTTTGTTCAATTTCAAGTTTATGGCCTTTGCCCATTCGAATACAGCTCGTAAACGACTGTTGTGTTCACTATCATTCCGACCATGTACAAGAATGTCGTCCATAACAACTTCCACACCATCTATGGTTCCAAAGTGATTGGTCATTTCACGTTAAAATACTTCTGCAGCACATTTAAGTCCCATCGGCATGCGCAAGTAACGGTACCGTCCGAAAGGAGTGTTGAACGTTGTGAGAAGTGAACTCTTCTTTGAGAGCTTAATCTGGAAGTAGCCCATGTTTGCGTCCAAAGTTGAAAATATCTGGCTTCCATGAACTCGAGTTACTATGTCCTCTATAGTATTCATAGGGAAATGTTCGCGCAACACAGCTCTGTTCAAGTCAGTAGGGTCTAAACAGATCCTTACGCGTCCATTCTTCTTGCGCACACACACCATACTGCTAACCCAACTGGTTGGTTCCGTCACTGGTGCAATGATGCTACACTTCACTAAGTGGTCAAGTTCTTTCTTTACATCGTCCCGCATTGCAACAGGTAATGGTCTTGGTGCATGAACAACAGGTGCCACAGAGTCATCCACCTTGATATCATATTCTCCTGGTAGACAACCAACACTGTCTCCAATCACATCTGAGAATTCTCGAAGGAGTTCGCCCACAGACGATTTAACACTGTTCACCATGTTCACTCGCGTAATGAGACCAAAATATAAACTATCTGGTCTTCCTAGTAGACTGATGTGTTTGGGTGTATCCATAATCTTAAATGTTAAGTTGCGAGACACAGTTTTGTACCTACAGGGCAATGTTATTTCACTATACACTTTTGTAGGGTTTCCACACACACCATGGATGACAGTACTGCTCCCATAAATTGACGAAATTGATGTAAATTGTTGAGCTATGGATTTGGAAATGATGTTGCATCTGGCTCCACCGTCAATTTCTAACTCCAGCGGTAATCCTTTTATATCGAAAGTAACAGTCCATTCACTGTCTTCACTGGAAGCAACATGTACCATTTCAAATGAGTTCTCCATGAATGCTGTATAACACTGCTGAACCATGCTTTGATCAAAAATATCACATACTTCCTCCCCTTGTTCTTGATAATCTGAGTAATGAAAATGGCGTTTTGATTGTTTGTTAGTTCTGCGTCCGTGCCGTGGTTGTCCTCTGCGTTGTTGATGGTTTTGCGAGCGACCTTTGCACTGTGGTGAGCCTTTGAAGTGTCCTCTAATGCCACACTCATTACAGGTTTTGTTGAAAGCTGGGCATTGACGATAAGCATGATGCTTAGTGCATTTCTCACAGTACGGGTGTTTCCCTTGATATCCAGGTCCAGGTTTCTGTTTCCACTTGGATGAACCAGCGTAATTCACTGTCGGATTTTCAGTAAGAGTGTCAAGATGTGCTTTGGTAAGCTCTACTTGTCTGCATGTCTGTATTACTTTATCTAGAGTAAAGTCTACTGCAGGAATCTCCATAAGTTTTTCTGTACACTTACGGTCATTACCTCCATTGATGATCATGTCACAAATAAATCCTTCACGCTGATCACCATACTCACAGAATTCAGCCTTCTTCTTCAGTTCAGAAATATAGTCCATAATGGTCTTATTTCCACGTTTTGTGTTCAGGAATTCTTGCCGCTTAATGTTTCTGTAGTTATGTACACCATAATGTCTATCAAACTTACGAAATACGGTTGTCAGGTCATGTTTATCCTCGGCCGGAACTGCATCTATGCCTGCCTCTACATTGGCTTCTACTTCCGGTGCCCAAGCAAATGAATCGTAAATCCTTATGGCGCCACTTCCCATGTTCGCGAGTAATACTCCTACCTTGCGTTTCCCTGGTTTGTCATCAAGACCAAGCGCGTCTAGATGAATCAAAAACGAACGTTTTCCTGAGCTGTCGTGTTTGGGTCACTGGGGTTAAATTCAGGCAGAGTTCTTTGCGACTGTGTCGACATGGCGTCCTTATCCTTCGGAATAAAATGTCACAAAAGTTTAAAAAGCTATTCACCACTTCCTCGTGAGCGGATGGCGAGAGATACACACGATATACGATACACACTTCTGACACCATGTAATGTCCTGAGTGACCACACATTCCATGCCTGTTAACTCTTTTATTATTCTCTCCCTCACTAGAGAGTTACACAAAACAATAATCAGTTACCAACAATTCGTACACATAATAATTCACATACATTACAGCACTCAAAAACAACAAAAGAAAACTTGTGGAAGATGAAGACTCTGGGTCAGACTCTGAACGAAGTGAAAATTGGGCTAGATATATTATTTTATCAATGCTTGATGAAAATGAAAAGCCTGTGACAAAACTTTCTCCGTTTGTAATTGACAAAACTTTGAAAGGAATAATCGGAGAAGCCCAGTCAGTTAAAAAAATGAAAAATGAAACTCTGTTAGTTGAATGTAAAAACAGAAAACAGTCTATGGTTTTACAATCCGTCTTGAAATTTGGCGGAATTAAGGTCATCGGAACTCCAAGCTCTAGATTAAACCGGAGCAAAGGAGTTATTAGAGACAAGGGACGAGACCTTGGTGACTTGGAGGAGACAGAAATAACACAGGAGTGAAACCGCAAGGTGTCCTTTTCACAAAACGCATTAAAATCAAGAAAAATGGGAATCATATTCCAACTAATACCTACATTCTTGATTTTGACACCCCCAATCCACCTGATAAAATTAAGATTGGATATTATTGCTTGAAAGTAGAAACATTCATACCCAATCCTTTACGTTGTTTTAACTGCCAAAAGTTTGGCCATTCATCAGATCGTTGCAAAAACAGAAAAGTGTGTTTCAGATGTAGTTCTGAAAACTGCACAGCAGAAAACTGCAAAGAAGAACCCAAATGTGTGAATTGCAGCGAAAACCACCCATCCTCGTCAAAACAGTGCAGTGTTTGGTTAAAAGAAAAAGAAATACAGAAACTTAAAGTTGAAAAGCATCTTAGCTACCCGGATGCACGGAAATTATATAGTATTCACCATCCTAATATATCATATGCAGCTGTGTTAAAAAAGAGATCTAAAAGAGAGATTGCTTGCCAAACAGATCCAGAAATGACATCCCCAAACAAAATGACTCTCGTTCAACTGTTCAAGATCATGTTGATACTGCCTCACCAAAACAGCTTGTTTCTGCTTCCTACAAGTCTCAAATTCATCCTAAACCAAGTGTGTCCAACATTTCAAAACCAACTAATAAACAACCAGAGAAAAAAATTGACAAGGACTCAGAGTTTTCTAAAAAAAAACCCTTCAAAAACAACCACAAAAAGTGATAGAATACCAAAAGGGATGAGAGATCCAATATCTGTACATAACAGATATGGTATTCTGGAAGAGGAGAGGATGGACACGTCGTCTTCTCAATCCAGAAGCCACAGCCTCTCTCCATCAAAAAACAAAACAAGGATAAAATTTAATTAATCATAATACATTCATCTAAAATCATTCAATGGAATTGTCGAGGTTTGAAAATTAATTTTAACGAAATATCACTTCTTGTACACAAATTTAATCCAGTAGCTTTTTGTCTTCAGGAAACACACTTAAAACAATCTGACAATATAACTTTAAAACATTACTCCTTATATAATCACTATGACACATGTGATGATCGAGCAAAGGGTGGATCAACTATATGTGTAAGAAACAATATTTTACATAGTGAAATTAAACTTACAACTAATTTACAGGCTACAGCATTTCGTGTTTCTCTTCATAAAACTATTACACTGTGTTCAATTTATATCCCCCCACAATACAAATTAGAATTACAAGAGTTAAACAATTTAATCAATCAACTCCCTTCTCCTTATCTCATTATAAGAGATTTTAATGGTCACAATCCCTTGTGGGTTAGCGATAAGTTAACTGATAAAGGCAAAAAGCTGGAGGATTTTGCAAATCAAAATAATCTTGGTTCCAATACCTATTTTCATCCTGGAAATGGTTCTTATACATCTATCAGGAGAGAACAGCTGTGTGTTAGCGCTATGTAATGGCTGCTCCACCTCTGACTATTTAACCAAATTTCTCTTTAATTACGAAAGCTTTAGTTTTACGTTTTGTTAAGCTCTTATATAAGAACCTTTTGGTTATAACTAAGGACATTTTTTTCTTAAAATCTTGTATTTTAGGCAAAATTTTAGTTGATAGTTTTATCTATTGTGATCATTGATCCGTGACTTTCTGAGAATTTTAGTTGTACGAATTGTCTTTTCTCTGTATTGATAAGTTGCTCCGTATCATTTCGTGCAAGTGGCTTTTACTAGTACGAATTATTTCCTGTGTTCGCTTTTTATTGATAGTCCATTCCATAACATTTCGTGCACGTGCCTTTACTCGTACAAACTGTCTTTCGTTGTTTAGACGTATATTGAAGAGTCGTTCTATAGATTTTCGTACATTTGGTATATAGTAATGTGCTTTGCAAAACCAAGAGACTTGCCTTTGGCAAGTCGTACGAATAATTCCAGAGTAAGAAGAGGCACAAAAGCAGGACGAAGGTTTGCCAGACATATCAACACAGTGTGTGTTAGATGGCTGAGGTGTAAATGGGAGGGTAAGCCGAACATGAAACGTAAGGCAGACTATAACAATCTGGTTCTGCTGGCTGGCTTAAACATGACATCACAAGGGGATTCCTCTCAGGCCTGCCAACATGGCGATCAAAGCAAACCATCTAGAGATTCCCAATGTTACACCTTCAATGCCAAAGTGAGACATTTTAACATCTGTCTACTTAATCCCTGGTCAGTGTGCAACAAAACCACTAGTCTAAATGATTTGGCTCACTGGTTCAGAAAGAGACAATCCTATCATTAGTGCACTTCTTCCACCGGGTTACAACATCAAACACAATCCTCGCATGTCCCGTGGTGGAGGAACAGCTGTTATTCACAAGTCTAACCTCAATGTTAAACCTATACCAGACACTCATTCTATGGAGTCATTTGAGGTAATGGACTGTAGTGTGATTGCTACTAAGAGGTTGCGTTTGTGCGTTGTATATCGCCCACCCCCTTCCAGAAGCAACAACTACACAGTAAAACAGTTTTTCAGTGAGTTTTCTGCTTACCTTGAACAATTGGTTTTGTGCACTACATCTCTACTCATCGTGGGTGATTTCAACTTCCACATTGAGAATTCTAGTGATGCTGCTGCTGCTGCATTTCTCTCTATGGTGACGTCTTTTGGCTTCCAGCAACATGTCAATCGCGGTGGTCACACACTGGACCTTGTTTTATCCGGATCAGTAGACTCACTTGTGCTTACCACCCTTGCTGAGGACCATGGGTTCCCGGATCATTTCCCTGTGTTTGTGAATCTCTCCTTGTACAAATTAGAGCTGCCTAAACAGTCAGTGACTTATCGCAAGGTCAAGACCATTAATCCCAGTACTTTCAGTCAAGCTGTCATCAGCTCTTCTCTTTGCACATCGGCTGCAACTGAGATGTCACTCACTGACCTCACAGATCTCTATAGCAGTGAACTCTCATCCATTATGGACAAGCTTGTACCACTCAGAACTCGCATTATCACCATCAGGCCAGAATCTGAGTGGTACAACAGCTCTATCAGAGAGGCGAAGCAGAAACGCAGACAAGCTGAGAGAATGTGGCGCAAATCAGGACTCGCGGTACACAGAGAGATTTACATTCAGCGCAGGGAAGAGGTGAACATGCTCATAGATACGGCTAAGCTCCAGCATTACAGGACCTTGGTGCATGATAACAAAGGTGACAGTAAGCAGCTTTTCAGGGTGGTCAACAAGCTGCTTGGTAGAAACTCAGTCACTCCATTGCCTGCTGACAAATTACCATCAGATCTGGCTGTCATGTTTAGTGACTTTTTTGTACAAAAAATTACACTTATTCGCAGCTCCATTACATGCGACTACCACCATCCACTTGTAGAACTACCAGCACTCGGAGACGAAACCGAACTTGGTCATTTTCAACATGTTACGGTAGATCAAGTAACGAAGTTGATAATGTCATCTGCCAACAAGAGCTGTGAACTTGACCCTCTGCCCACATTTCTTGTGAAGCAAGAGGTCACAACTCTCGCTCCCATCATCACGTCCATCATAAATAAGTCACTTGAGAGTGGTTCCTTCCCAACATCTTTCAAAGGAGCTATTGTGACACCACTTCTGAAAAAGGCTTCACTAGACCCTGATGTACCAAAGAACTACCGGCCAGTGTCCAACCTTGCATATGTATCCAAGTTAATTGAGAAGGTTGTAGCAACACAGATACATACCTACCTCAGTGAGAATGATCTACTCGAGCCATTCCAAAGTGCTTACCGTCAGGGACATAGTAAGGAGACGGCACTTCTGCGAGTTCACAATGATGTGGTTTGTGCCATTGGAGAGCAGAAAGCTGTCTTGCTAGTGCAGTTGGACCTATCGGCTGCCTTTGATACTGTGGATCATTCACGCTTGCTACAAATACTCAAGGACCTTGGAATTAAGGACACTGTGCTCATGTGGTTCGCGTCCTATCTTACCAATCGGACCCAGATTGTCAAAGTGAAGGGGGCAAAATCTGGTGCCACTGAGTTGGGCTGCGGTGTCCCCCAGGGATCGGTCCTTGGGCCTGTCATATTCAACATCTACACATCATCCCTGGGGACACTTCTCAGAAAGAACAATGTCTTGTACCACATGTATGCTGACGACAATGAATTGTATATCAGCTTTAAAGTTCAACAGGTTGCTCTTGCAGTCAGTCAGATGGAGTCTTGCTTGAGGTCAGTTCAAACCTGGATGGCTCAACATCACCTCAAGATCAACACAGACAAGACCGAGGTGCTAGTAATATCCTCAAAACAAATGACATCTAAGCTGCACATACCATCACTGCAAGTAGGAAACGATTCTATCACTCCTGTTGCTAAGGCCAAGGGAGTTGGTGTAACAATTGACCAACACTTAACCATGGAGGCACATATATCATCAGTGTGCAGAGGTGCCTTCATCCACCTTAAGAACCTGAGCCAGCTGAGAAGATATCTAGACAGGGAATCGTTAGAATATGTTGTTCATGCCTTTATAACAACAAAGCTGGACTACTGTAACTCTCTCTTTTGCGGCTTACCATCAACGCAGATCCAGCGGCATCAATCTATCCAAAATGCTGCTGCCAGAATCATCTCAGGCACCAGCAAATATGACAGAATTACACCTGTATTACGCTCTCTCCATTGGCTTCCAGTTCAGCAAAGAGTCATCTTCAAGACATTGGTGTTGGTGTACAAAACAGTACACAACACAGCCCCATCCTATCTGCAAGAACTCATAACACCTTATGCTCCCTCCAGAATACTGCGGTCCAGTGACCAGAGCCTACTACGAGTGCCATTCACCACCTCAACGGTGATTCAAACTCGAGCCTTTAGTGTTGCTGGCCCTAAACTGTGGAGCGCTCTTCCGCATGATATCAGAACTGCCACCAGTCTCTGTACCTTCAAATCTAAATTAAAGACTCATCTGTTCACATGCTACAACTAATCTGGGACCTACTACGATCTGTTTTTATATACCTCATTTCACTTATTTTATTGTTGTTTAAATAGCGTTTAGAGCAGTATGGACTTTACGCTTTACAAAATAAATTTATTATTATTTTATTATCTATCGACATCTCTTTAACAGATCCTACTTTAGCTTGTGACCTTTCATGGACTGTCCACGACGACTTGTGTGGTAGTGACCATTTCCCCATTTTAATTGAAGATATAATCCCTTCCAATAATAATCAAAACCAAAACTGGAAGCTAAATAAAGCAGATTGGAATCTATTTGACAAACTTTGTATTGAAACAATAAAGGAAGACACATTAATCAATGAAAATGATCCAATTTTAAAATTTACAAATATCGTTTTAGAGAATAGTGCAAAAGCTATTCCAAAAACCTCGACAAATCCGAAGAAAATTAAAAAGCCATGGTTTAATGATGTATGTAATGAGGCGATCAAAAACAGAAAAAAAGCGGAAAAACGTTTTAATGTATCTCCGTCCAACATAAATTTAGATAATTATAGGAAATGTAAGGCAAAAGCCCGTAGAACCTTTAACACAAGCAAGAAAAATTCATGGAAAAACTTTGTTTCTAAATTAAATTCACACACCCCTATTAATAAAGTTTGGAATGCAATTAAAAAGATTAAAGGCAAAAATACAAGTAAACAATTTACTCATTTAAAAGTCAATAATGACATACTTACTGATGTTACAGACATATCCAATACCATTGCAAATTCTCTATCTAAAAATTCATCAACAGAACATATGTCTGCAAAATTTATTGATATCAAAAATAGAGAAGAAAAGAAAACTTTAAATTTTCTTCAGATAATTTAGAAAATTATAACAAACTATTCTCCATAGATGAATTAAAATGTTCTTTGTCAAAATCACATGATACTGCTGTAGGTCCAGATGAAATACACTATCAAATACTTAAACATCTTCCGGAAAGTAGTCTAAAATGTCTTCTATCAATATTTAATAAAATTTGGGAAACGGGCAATTTTCCAAAATCTTGGAAAGAAGCTATCATTATCCCTATTCCAAAACCGGGGAAAGATCACAGTGATCCATCAAATTATCGCCCAATAGCTCTTACAAGTTGTATATGTAAAACCATGGAAAAAATGATTAATGACAGACTTGTCTGGTTTCTGGAGTCAAAACACCTATTTGCAGATATTCAATGCGGCTTCAGAGGCCAGAGAAGTACATTAGACCATCTTGTTAAACTTGAAACATTTATTCGTAATGCTTTTATCAATAATGAACATGCTGTATCAATATTTTTCGATTTAGAAAAAGCATATGATACAACGTGGAGGTATGGGATTTTAAAAGATCTCCACAATATGGGATTAAGAGGTAATTTACCAATATTTGTCCCAAACTTTTTGAAAGAACGTCAATTTAAGGTTCGCTTAGGATCCACTTACTCTAACTTACATGATCAAGAAAATGGTGTCCCACAAGGAAGTCTTTTATCCGTAATATTATTCAGTATTAAAATTAATAGTTTAGCACAGGTACTTAAAAATGATATCGAAGGTTGTTTGTTTGTAGATGACTTCGGTATTTCATATCGTTCAAAAAATATGGCAAGTATAGAAAGACAACTTCAACTTTACTTAAATAAAATTCAAGACTGGGCAGACAATAATGAATTTTAAATTTTCAAAATCAAAAACAACAGGCGTTCATTTTTGTCAAAAACGTAAACACCATAATGATCCAGAACTCAGATTAAATGGAACTCCAATCAAAATAGTTAAAGAATTTAAATTTTTAGGAGTAATTTTTGATAGTAAATTATCCTTTATTCCACATATTCAGATGCTTAAAACTAAATGTTCCAAAGCACTTGATATTTTAAAGGTTGTCGGCAATACTCATTGGGGTGCAGACAAAATGTTTTACTTCAACTTTATAGATCTTTAATCCGATCCAAGTTAGATTATGGATGTATAGTTTATGGATCTGCTAGGAAATCTCCAAGCCTTAGATGCAATTCACAACCAAGGTATACGTATCTGTTTAGGAGCTTTTCCAACCTCTCCCATAGATACCATCTATGTAGAAGCAAACGAACCTTCACTAAAAAATCGACGTATAAAATTAAGTCTTCAGTATATCATTAAACTTCGTTCCAATCCCAAAAACCCGTCATATAACTGTGTATTCCACCCTAAATTTGAATCAAAATATAACGAAAAGACCAAAGTCATTAAACCACTTGGATTGAGACTCCAAAAATATATTAAAGACTCTAAAATAGATTTAAATGTTATTTCTGAATTGCAAATTCCACCTATCCCAATTTGGGAACTTTCAAAACCTACTGTTAATTTAGATCTATCGAAAGACAAAAAATCAGACACAAACTCACTTGAATTTATTCAAAAGTTTAAAGAACTGAAAGACAGTTTTTCAATCCCAAATGAAATTTATACAGATGGATCAAAAGACAAAAATAAAGTTGCCTCCGCTGCTGTTCATAGAAATGATATCTTTTCCGTGCGTTTGCCGGATAATAGTTCAATTTTTACAGCTGAAGCAAAAGCTATTCAATTAGCAATTAATCTTATAAAACAGTCAGAACACAAAAAATATGCTATTTATTCCGATTCCCTCTCTTGTCTTCAAGCAATAAAAAATTGTAAAATTGACCACCCGTATATTTATAACATTTTGAAAGAGTATGTGGTGCTAAAACGTCGAGGGTATAATGTAGTGTTTTGTTGGATACCAAGTCATATTGGGATACGTGGAAACACTAAAGTTGATATTGCTGTAAAACAAGCATTACAATTACCAATTACTGATTTTAAAATTCCTTACACAGACCTTAAAACTTTAATTAGAGAATATGTAAAACATTTGTGGCAATCTGATTGGGATGAAAAGGTAAATAACAAGCTACACAATATTAATCCTGTAGTTAGTAAAACACAACATAGTGTTCTTAAACGTCGAGATGAAGTAGTTATTACTAAATGTAGAATAGGACATTCGCGGATGACACATTCGTTTCTTCTACAAAGAGAAGATCCACCTGAGCGTGTCTTCTGCCAATGTCCTCAAACAATCAAACATATTTTATTAGAATGTGGCGATACAGCTCTGATAAGAAATAATTATTTTGATACGCTGTCTATGAAAGATCTTTTTAAAATTGTTGATTTAAATAAAATTTTAGGATTCCTACATGAAACTGGTTTTTATCAAAAGTTGTGAAGAAAAAATTGATTGTACAAAATTATAACTAGATGATAATGGTTTTTATACACAGTGACATCTAGACATTTTTAGTACCATATTTTAACATGTTTTCAAATAGCATTTCTTTTTAAAGAAACACTGCTTTTATAACATGCCTTTTCATTTATATAGAGCCAGCCGCAGGATAGCTGAAAAATTGCTCAAGCGGCTATAAGCAAGAAACAATCAATCAATCAATCATTGCGCTAAACATAGTGTGTCATTGTCCTTATTATGCCATAATACTCCCTGATTTATTGATTTTTCCCTAGCGCTTGCAAAATCGTGACTACTCGGCTATTTCCGGAACCGCAAAAAAAATTCCTTGTATGTTGTTCGACGCCATCAGAATCTGTTATGTCTACACAAATGTAACTATGACGTCACGTTATGATTTAAACAATGCAGTAGGGGCCTCCGTGGCCGAGTGGTTAGAGCATCACAAAGCCTCTCACCTCTGTCGGTGCGTGTTCGAATCTCGGCCGCGGCGTTATGTGAGCAAGTTTGCCAGTTTACTTGCGGAAGGTCGGTGGTCTCTTCCCAGGTACATTGTATCTGGGTTCTCTTCTCCACCAACAAAAACTGGACGCCTCAAGATAACTGAAAAATTGTTGAGTGTGACGGAAAGCAATAAATAATCAATCAATCAATAAACAATGCAGTAAAGATATCATACGTAGCCAAGATGTTCTACTACGATCAATTTCCACTTATATGTTTATGTATTTTAGTGAATAAGACGTTAATGACACTCCAACTGAATTTCCCCGTGAGGATCCGGGTTAGAATAGATCCTCCACATCCCCTCGTGTGTCGTAAGAGGCGACTGAATGGGGCGGTCCTTCGGATGAGACCGCAAAAACCAGTTCTGGATTACTGCGTGCAATAAGTAAAATTGCTGATAGCATTAATTATTCTGCTGAATTGATTAACGCTACAATTCAGTCGAGAGTCAATTAATGTTCGCATAAATTAAATAATTGATATCTTCAGTTGAATTGAAGCGCGCATCAATTCATTTAATGTGCCCAATAATTGAATTATTCATTATATTAATTCAAATGATGCACACAATAATTTTTTATAGAGAGCAATTATATAATTAGAGATATCTTAAATTCAACATACCCACAATTGAATTAATGACTTCTTTAACTAAATTGTTGCTCTCTTTAAAATAATTAATGCGCCCATTAACTTCATATACAAAAGTATTGTAAATAATTAAAGATATCTTCAACTGTATTCAAGTTATCATCAAATCATTTATATCGAGCTCCAAATTCAATTTTGAGAGCAATGATGTGTGCATTAATGGAATTGATTAGAGCAATAATTGAATATTAGTGCGTCAATCAAATCAATTATTCCTCTCATCAATTGAATTAATGCACGCATCAAATCAATTATTGCTCTCATCATTTAAATGAATGCGCACATTGCTCTTTTCAATTGAAATGATGCGCGCATTTAATTCAATTAGTTGAAGTCTCATATCTCTGGTCGAAGTCAACAAATTGTTATTGGATCTACATTGTCCAAAGAGTTCCTACTACACTTTGGTGTTCAACAGGTTCTGTATTAGGACCTCGTCTATACTGCATATTGTCGGAGGCATACCATGTGTTATCATTGCTACGCAGATGACACTCGGGTATACCTGATTATAAATCCGCACGAAAGCTAGGACAGCATTGTAGAGAGACTTCAACGGTGTCTTTCCGACATTGACAACTGGATGCAAAACAATATATTCGAGCTGAATCACGAAAAGACAGAACTTTGCCCTAAAACTTAAGGCTAGTGAATTCTCAGAATATAAACTGGCTTCCGGTGGATCTGTCATCACTAGTGCTTCATGTGTCAAAATTTTGGGATGTTTTACGACAGCACATTTTGCATGGAGTGTCAAATAAGTGCATTGACTATATCATGTTATTTCCAACTTCGTGATATCGGTAGAATTAGATCTCTTATAACGGGGGATGCATGCAGGACACTGGTTAGATCACTAATTACATCCCGTCTTGATTATGGAAATGTGCTTCTTTATGGTGTTAATCCAGCATCATTGCAGAAGTTACAAAAACAGCCTAGTGACATGTCCACGTAAACATGAGTATATTACACCAATTCTCATATCGCTTTACTTACCCCTACTAACGTGTTCGTAATATATCTTTTATCGGTGTTAAGTAGAGCATAAAATCAGGGACTTCCGATAAAATTTATTCTCGTTGCTCCCGAGACTTCAACGCAAGATATTCGAGACACGGCGAAATTTCTACCGGAAATGGATGTGTTACAAGGAACTCCAGTGTTAATCTAAGTATTAATAAGAAATTATGGCATATTGTGCTTTATTTCTCTTCGCAGTATATAAATTTACGTGTCAATGCATTATTTACGAACGACATCAGGTGATAAAGCTGAAGTAAGAAATGATAGGAAAGAGTTATCATCCATAAATTTGGACGCTTGCCTAACTTTGGAAAAAATTCTGATAATCGTAAAAAAAAATAATATAGGTCTACTCTCCGTTTCAAAGTGGCATATTTAAAGTTTAATGTTGCACAGGGACTGTGTTAAATTTATCAAACACCAAAATACTACATACAATTTACCATATTTACGCAGAAAATATTATAGTCTGTTTCACGTTTTTGAGGTGTGTGTGTGTGTGTGTGTGTGTGTGTGTGTGTGTGTGTGTGTGATTATACATTGGGACGTTCGAGAATTTTTCACTCATATGAAGACGTCACTATTGCCGTTGAAGGGCTGCCAAACTATCTGCTCGGCACTTATGTCCTTTGAGCACGGAGAAATCTTTATCATGCCATACCTGCTGTGACACAGGGCCTCGGTTTTTGCGGTATCCGAAGGACCGTTAATGACACTCAAACTGAATTTCCCCGTGAGGATCCGGGTTAGAATAGGTTCTCAATACCCCTTGCTTGTCGTAAGAGGCGACTAAATGTGGCGGTCCTTCAGATGAGAACGCAAAAACCGAGGTCCCGTGTCACAGCAGGTGTGACACGATAAAGATCCCTCCCTGCTCGAAGGTCATAAGCGCCGAGCATAGGCCTAAATTCTGCAGCCCTTCACCGGCAATGGTGGCGTTTCCATATGAGTAAAATATTCTCAAGAGGGACGTAAAACAATATACAACCAACCAACAATTGTGTGCACAGAGTATTTATCACTAAATCATTCAACCTCACAACAATATATATAATGTATATATAATATTGCCTTTATAATTTTGTAAATTCTCCTCTATGAAGTGTGCAGTGTTATTTTTTTTTTATTTTTTTTTTACATTTTCAGTTTGTGCTTTATTTTATTGTACAGCCTTGTAAAAAAGAATCATGAATTTCCATCATACATTTGTAACTCCATAACTGTAACTGATCGCATATAATGTTGATGGAGGTTTAAAATTTTAAAAGAATACTTTGGTCTCAAATAAAGGTTATTGTGCTTCTGACTCTAAATTAAACTCACTACCATGGAATTTTTAAACATAGTTTGTGGAAGAGATCGCTGAAGAAACAAATTTGGGAGTTGACATCTGTAATATACTTCATAAGCAATTTTAAATCGAAGTATATTTAAAAATTGCATTAATAAGTGACAAATGAGCCCCTCGTGTTCAATAAGACATTGTAATTTGTTTCAATGTTGAAACTTTGTGTCAGTTAAACAAATAAAATATGATTTATATCCGAATCTAATTAAAATTAGACTAGCTGGTACATTTGGCTCGATTACTATACATTTGTATCACAGAGGAGTGGAATAGACAAGCCCAATATTTTGACTAGATTGTTTTTTTATCCTTAACCAACCTACCATAATTTTGAATTCCATGTAAGAGAAAATACAACAATTAATAATTTTGGTCTAAATTTCAAATCGGAATACATATGTGGATGTGTCTGTTTTCATAGAACTTTATTTGGGATTTCGATTGGTTCACCACCCTTTGAACAAAGCTTCATATCTCCAAAGAAGTCAGAGATATGTCAAGGTATCGCACCTTCAGACTTCCTGTAATTGAATGTATGTTTTCAAGATTTAGCAGCAGATTATTGTGTCACCTATAAAGCAAGATCATTTTATCAGTCCGTAAAGTTTTGGTCACAATTGTACTGCAGGTAATTATGTTTCTTGGCAAATTGTTATAGTATTTTTTCATCGTTATATGGTATGTATATGTAACAGAAGTTACGTAATATGTGCTCGGAGTTTTATTTCATGTAAAGTGTGCATAGGAGTACATCTACATTTACATGTATACAAAGCGTGTACCACAAATCTTTCATTAGATAAAAGTAAAAAAAAATGGAGATTTAAGGATAAAGCTAATATTGACATGTACATATATCAGTATCATACATTCCTTGTTCTAAGACATTTGGTGTAAAGCAGCAATTTTCAGATAATAATTAAGAGATACATTACTATGCTACCACTCTGCCTGTCTTTCTGCCTTGCAGATGACATACACTGTTTCTTAAATACTGAAGGTTCATTCAAATATTGACACATCATAATAATATTGAATTTTATATATATATATATATATATATATATATATATATATATGTATGTATGTATGTATTTAAAAATACAAAATACATATGTAAAGTTAATTAATTTATTCTTTCCTGTAAAATAGACATAATGCATAGATAAATTCAAATGATGTATCATATGAAAATTTCCAAATCATTTTTGCTCACATGAGCTGAAAGCTCAAATAAGCTATTCTGATCATGTTTTGTCTGTCGTCAGTGTGTGACTGTTTAACATTTACAACGTCTTCTCTGAGTGACATATTTAATGAAGAAAGTTGTATGAGAGATAATTCTATAAAGATTGTTATGAATCCTTCAAATGTGAAAGCTGCTAGGACTGTTAATTTATGATTTTAGAAAAGAAAATATCAAAAATGACTGACATATATGGTGTTCACATTAACAACAAAAATTGTATGAATAATTGTGCCCCTCCCATTCTCTGTATTATGTAATTACTGATTATTTATTGTATTCATGACTATATGCAAGTATAATAGTGTTGTCAGTACATTCATTCATTCAATTTCCTCCAGAACCAGAATGCTAATTGCCACAAAGCAATGCTTGGGTAAAGAAGATTCAAGTTTGTTCAATTGAAGTGCCACACCCTTTTTTGATGTGGAGATTGATTGATTGATTATATGTTGTTTAACGTCCCGCTCGAGAATTTTTCACTCATATGGAGACATCACCATTGCCGGTGAAGAGCTGCAAAATTTAGGCCTATGCTCGGAGCTCAGGCTCTTTGAGCAGGAGGCATCTTTATCGTGCCATACCTGCTCTGACGACCTCGGTTTTTTGCGATCTCATTTTTGACCGCCCCATTTAGTCGCCTCTTACGACAAGCAAGGGGTACTGAGGATCTATTCTAACCCGGATCCCCACAGACCTTAATGCGGAGATAATCAAGTATTAGCAAAAAAAATTGTGGCATGTTTTAAAAATCTCCATCTCAAGAACCACTCAGCCAATTTCGATCAAACTTGACACAAATCAACCATAGAGGAAGGGAATTCAAGTCTGTACGAATGAAGGGCCATGCTCTCTCCAAATGGGAGGTGATTAAGAAAAGACAAAAATAGGGTGGGGGTCATCTAAAACTCTTTTTAAGAACCACTAAGCCAGAAAAATTGAAATTTATACGAGTGCTTCGTGACATAGTGTAGATTTACGTTTGTTCAAATTATGGCCCCCGAGAATAGGATGAGGACACAGTAGGGGATCAAAATTGTACATAGGAATACATAATGGGTAAAGCCTTTAAAAACTTGCTGCAGGGCCTTGAATATTCATTAATCTACAATCATCCCCAGATAGTGCAATTTGAAGTTTATTGATGGCTTTCAAGGCATAGGATGGGGCCTTAATAGGGGATCATAGTTTTAAAAGGGAATATTTAGGATAAAGTTTTAAAATATTCATCTCAAAAACAAGTGGGCCATAATTACACATACTAGTATGTAATCATTCCCAGGTAATGCAGATTCAGATTTGTTCAAATTGTGGTCCCCGGGGTTAGGGGCCATGGAACCATGATAGATCAAAGTTTTACAGGGAATATGTAGGAAAAATCTTCTAAATAACAGCACGACCATGAATACTCATATTAATATGCAACTATCTCCAGGCAGTGCAGACTGAAGTTTGTTCGAATCATGACCCCCATCCACCCACTTGGGGTAGGATGGGGCCACAATAGCGAATCAAATGTTTATGTGGGAATGTGTATAGGATAAATTTTCAAAAATTTTCTCAAGACCAACAGTGGCCATGAATACTCATATTAATAAGCAAGCATTCCTAAGGTAGTGTAGATTCCAATTTGTTCAAATCATGGTCTCCAGTGGTATGGTGATGCCACATTAGGGGATCAAAGTTTTACATAGGAATATATACATACATAGGAAAACTCTTCTTCTCAATAACAACAGGGCCACGATTACATGAATACTCATATTAATACACAAGCATCCCTTAGTAGTGCAGTCTGAAATATAATAATAATGATAATAATAACAATAATAATAATATAATAATAATAATGATATAAAATAATGGGTGGTAGGGTGGTAAATTGGGCCACAAATGATAGACGTTCAAAGTTTTAAACATTGGAATATATAAGGAAACATCTCTCAAAATATTCTCAAGAACAGTAGGGCCTTGATATTTAGTCATATTTAAAATATGCAAGGATCTTCCATCAGTGCAAATTCAAGTTTGCACAATTCAGGGACACCAGAAGTAGAGCCATAATAGGATATTAAAGTTCATGGAAATATGCAGGAAATAAATGAAAACAAATTAATTCATTTTAATATTAGCAGGACCACACTAAATCGTATCAAAATGCAAATGTTCCAAAGTTCTGTGGATACAAGTTTTTGTATGCCTATAACTAAAGACTGAGGGAGGGGCATATTGTTTTTGTCATATTTGTCTGAAACATGAACCTTGCTCGTAACTTTTGAATGGTTAGTGATAGAAATCCCATATTTTATATTTGTATTCCTTGTAACAAGACCTTTCTTTTGGTATCAAAGTTTTTGACCTTTGAGTTTGACCTACATTCATGAAAACCTCTATTAAGTGGGATTAATTGATACTGTCTACTTTGAATCATTGATATTGATAATTCACACGGGATGAAACTACTTTACATGAGAAATATTTGTATTTGTCACCATGTTGTTTGCATAATCATTATACACTTTGTGAAATTACATCGTGTCATGCTTCCATGCTTGTCAAACAAACAAATTTAATTTCACAATGAGTTACCAATTTTTAGGCAATTTTGTATTGTGCAGTTGGTATCTGTTGAAGTGCGTCCACTGTCATGTGTTAACAATTGAACATAATCATTTTTAACTTCTTGATAGCTACCTTTCCAATTCTTTTCAAAGTTGGTATGGAGCATTTTTGCGACAAGGGGGACATAAATCATTTTCAGGACTTCTGCACATCTGGGGCCTTAAGGGTAGAACATAAACTGCCAACAGTTCTTTAATTTTCACATTTTTTTCTCTACAACCGATCATCTGTAAGAGAAACTAAATGCATGGTGATGTAGAGCATGAAGGCCTCCACCAAAATTGAAAATTTCATGATCCTGGGGTGGAGGTTGTGACTCCAGGGTGGGGCTAAACTTGGCATATATTTTTACAGTCTTTATATGTAAAACATTTAAATAACATCTTCTTTAGTGCTATTGATGCTAAATTGAAAGTAAATGGATATATATAGAAAGACCATGTAGTTCTTTACCAAAATTGTAAATTTCATGATCCCAGGATTTTGGTATCAGGGTGATCAAATTGATCAGTGATTATACATGTTAAGAAAAGTTGAATGTTTTTAACTTCTTCATGATTACCAATTCTTTTCCAATTTAGTATGAAGTATTATTGGGACAAGGGGACATAAGTTGTAAACTTCAGCATTCCTGCACCTCAGGGGCCTTAGAAGGAGTGGGATCTCCAAAATATTTCAAAAATGAAAATTCTTCTCAACAACTTAACATCTGTAAGAAAAACTAAATGAATAGTGAGAGCAGTAAAGTCTCTTCCAAAATTGTAAATTTCATGATCCTGGGTTAGAGGTTGTACGTGACTCCAGGGCGGGGCCAAAGTTGGTATATTTTGTGTATGTATAAAACATTTAGATAATATTTTGTTTCATGCTATTAATATTAAATTGAAACTAAATATATGTTTAGAAAGTGTAGGTAGTCCTTTACCAAAACTGAAAATGTCATGATCCTACGGGAAGGGGTTTTGGTTCCAGGGTATGGCCAAAATCATTATAGTTATCATTTGAAAGACTTCTTTAAGTTTGCTGATACACTATAAAAAGTCAATGCATAATTAGAAAAAGCAGAAAAGGATATACCAAATATATGAATTTCGCAACAATACGGTTTGGGCTCTAGGACGATTCCAAATTATTCCAAGTTATGTTAATGTTGTATACATTATGTAAAGTATTTCACCAGTACAGGTACTTAGGAGCTTTTAAGTTCTTGTTTTATACTATTGCCAACTATTATAATTTACCTTAGGTATGCAAAACAGGATATTTTTCTAGATTTCATGGCCCCTGGGGCTAGTGATACTTTTAATTAATACTCAGGTGACCAATAATAAGGCCTTGTAGGCTTCTTGCTTTGGAGCTGAAGACATTTCTATTCAAAACACTTATGCATGATATTTAATTTACTCAAAAGAATAATTTGAACTTCAGTATCTCGAATACCATGTATATACTGAAGTGAGTTGGATGTCCCAACTATACATTTTCGTTATGTACTTTATCCCCAATATCTCAAACACTCAGATATCTCAAAAAAAATTTGACCCCATCAAGTTTAAGATAATGAAGTTTGACTGTAATTGATTAGTCTCTATGATCCTTTGCATAATTCAAAAGATTGGAACTTTATACTGGAAAACAAATTTAGATAGCAAACTATGTAGCTATAATCATTATGGTTTCATTTCCAGAAATTCACTTTGAGGAAATAGATGGTATGCATGCAGTGCACATTCTTAAATGGATTCATCAGTTTACATTAAAGATCGACCTTCAAAGCCTGTATCTATTATCTGGGAAACTCTAAAGAGGATGTCACAGACTGAAGTTATAAATATAACTTCCAAGAATTTTGTTTGTTTGTTTGTTTGTTTGTTTATAGCCGCCTGAGCAATTTTTCAGCTATCCGGCGGCTGTCACCATTACCGGTGACAGGGCTGCAAATTTAGGCCTATGTTCGGCACTCAGGGCCTTTGAGCAGGGAGGGATCTTTATCGTGCCACACCTACTGCGACACGGGACCTCGGTTTATACGGTCTCATCCGAAAGACGCGTTTAACTTGTATATATATATATATATATATATATATATATATATGTGTGTGTGTGTGTGTGTGTGTGTGTGTGTGTGTGTGTGTGTGTGTGTGTGTGTGTGTGTGTGCCATGGAAATTGTCCTCGCTAAAGGTTCATATAATTTAATATTCCATATATATATGTGTGTGTGTGTGTGTGTGTGTGTGTGTGTGTGTGTGTGTGTGTGTGCCATGAAAATTGTCCTCGCTAAAGGTTCATATCCTTTAATATTCCATATATATGTGTGTGTGTGTGTGTGTGTGTGTGTGTGTGTGTGTGTGTGTGATCTAAACTATTAAATTTCCATTTACTTAAACATGATACTTCTTAACAAACTTATTGTATAATTATATGCTTACATGTGTGGCAGAGCACAGCTGTAGTAATGATTCACATTTGCTGATGAACTAATTTGGTATATAAAAAGTACTGGTACTTTGAATGTTCATGAAAATGCTTTTTAATACTACAATCTGGAATTCAAGTAACAAACTTCCTGAATATTTCATTATTTCACAATCATCACTGATAATGCCAGTACCCAATTGAATATTGAATGTTTTGATGATACATGTATTTTATATAGCAAAAGACTATAGCTCTGGCAGATTTGTTTCCGGTTTCCTTCACTGTGGAAGTTGACCTGACCTCTAATCTTCCAATGGGTCAAAAATATCACGTGGTGTGAATTTAAATAACAATAACGTTAGTAGGGGTGTAGTGGTTACCTGTGACATATCGAGCGAAATTTAAAAGCCTATTGTATACTTTCAAGGCTCTACATGGATCAGCTCCAGCATGCATCAAGGAACTAATTCAAGTATACCGTCCTCAGTGGCCCTTCGTTCTTCGGATTCGTCATCCTTTTTAAAGACACACGCTCGTTCTAAACTGTATGGTGAAAGACGGTTCGATGATTCTTCATCAACGCTGTGGAAATGGCTCCCGCTGTATCTTCGTTTCGAAGGTTGCGGTTTTTAAATATAAACTTAAAACGTATCTTTTTAAATTTGCATTTAATATGTAATTCAGTATCCATGTAAACAGTTTATTTTCATAACAACAACAACAAAAACAAACAAACGCAAAAACACCAAAACGTTTCTGCCAACTCTTAGTTGCTATTTTGATCTCAGTTTAATATTATATTGTCCTTTCTCATGTATTTCTTCTTTGGTCTACTTCGTTTTATTGTTTTACATGTAAAGCGCTTTGGGGTAATTGTCTTAATACATGCATCAAGTCAATTATGGTGCTTAATAATTGAATTCATTATATCTTCAACTAATTTAATTCTTCTTGTATTCTACTCTCCGATTGGTCAGATTCCACCTGAGGAACCCTTAACAACCAACCTCCGAAACTAACACTTACATCGCAGCACTGTTTCGGACATTCTACGGAATATAAAGTCAACGTGTACATTAAGATACTTCGGTTTGATACACAGATTACAATCTCGTTTTGAAGCAAGACGTGCAAAATCTATTTAGTACACAGATCACTGTAGTAAAACATCAATACATTCTCTGCACACAATGTTCGAATGATAGATTGAAACAAAAATATATTCGAATAATCTAATTTTACTTGTAAAAAGCAATTTAATTGGCTGAGCACACTGAAAAAAATTAATTTATATTGCATTATGTAACGTGGTATGGGGAGGGCCTTCTTAGCAACGAAGACGGTACAACTTTTCACGATTATCGCTCTGTTACTTTGTAAGGCGTCTATGAATTGAAATTAATGGAATTAAACGTGCAAAATAAAATACATTTTGCTTAAATACATATTTTCTTCATGATGTAAAACAAGACGATTACTTTCTTAAAGGCAGCATTATACAAAACACAAATTAACGATAAAAATTCTATACAAATTCTGATACAACGATATCATATGTGAAATAATCGTAAACAAACTTTGCAGATAGAGACCATCTTATACTCAATCAATTTGCGTCGTAAACAAACTTTGCAGATAGAGACCATCTTATACTCAATCAACTTGAGTGTTCTTGTTCTTCGTCTTCTTTTAACTATTGTCCAGCTGGGCATGTCATTGCTGACAATATTGAAATAGTTAAAAATGAAGACCTAAAATCACTTATTTTGAAAGGTCCTATATTCAGAAAAACTCGGTCTTTCAATTGGTGACAGAACTTCATCTCTATTATGAATTCTATCGAAGATTATGCCAGACGATGGGCTAAAAACTTGGCACCTTGTCAGAATGGATAAAAAGTATAAGAGGAATATTAAAATCCCCTATCAGACATGTCAAAACAAATATGCGTACCATCTATCCTTCTGTGTTTAGTAAACCAGAAGTGATAAAGAGTTAGATAGGTTACACGAGGAATATGTTTTGGTTCCAGCTAACAAAGCTTGCAGCATTGTATTTGTTTGTAAGGCTCAACTGATTTCTAAACGAACCTGGCATTAATTTCACATCTATTAATCGCACTTATACTCCAACTGCCCTTTCAAAAGATGAAATTCTTCAAAATCATTCTTCAGTTTTAAATACATTTAATATCCCAGTCAATGGAGCAGATGAATATGAGTTAACGTATCTATACTGGATCCCCAAACTCCACAAAAACTCTTACAAAGATACATTGCTGGATCTAATAAATGTTCTACCAAGCCCCTATCTTCTCACAAATATATTAATTGTTGTGAAGGAGAAGCTTCAAACGTACTGTGCCACCACATATACCAGAAGTGGTGTAAATCGAATGTGGATTCTTAAAAATTCTGAAGAATTATTTTTCTTCTCATGAAGAAGCTTCTATGAATCACAATAATGTTCTCAAATTAACACCATTAAAACGAATGATTTTACAACACTTTACACGACCATACCTCACAATAAATTAAAGACTAGATTTTTGACATCATAGACAGTTTCTTTGTCAACAAAAATGGTAAAAGAGAATATTCATATCTAGTGATTGGTCATCCCAAAAATTATTTTGTTAAACACCACTCTGACTCCACGCAAAAGTACTCTGTAGTTGATACTAAAAAGATGCTACGGGGGCTCCTCATTGACAATATCTTCGTAGTCTCTCGTGATCGGATCTTCCAACAGTCTGTTGGAATTCCCATGGGCATGAATTGTGCTCCCTTGTTAGCTTGCCTTTTTTATATTTTTATGAAGCAGAGTTCATTCAAAAGCTTCTTCATGAGAAGAAAAAATATCTTGCTGTGGCCTTCAATTCGACATTTAGATATATAGATTCGATATATCCCAGCGAACTTGATATAAATGACATCGCAGAGTCTTCCGATTCTCCTTCGTACTTCGATATTTTACTGAAAATAGATACTCGTGGCAAACTAACAACTCAAGTTTATGACAAACGGGATGATTTCAGTTTCTCCATCGTCAACTTCCCTTATGTAAGTGGCAATATTCCATCATCACCTGCATATGGTGTTTATATCTCCCAAATGATTCGATACGCAAGAGCTTGTTCTGTATATGATCTTTTTTTTTTTTAATCGAGGCAGGCTACTGACAAAGAAGTTGATGTTACAGGGGTTTGTACAATCTCGTCTAAAGTCAGCATTTCGAAAATTTGATGGCCGTTATAACGATCTAGTTTTCCAGTACAACTTTACATTAGGTCAAATGCTGTCTGACGTGTTTCATACTAATTGTTAGGCTGTTCTTGGCACACTGATTCTAACTACGCATTACTCCGTTTACCTGATCGGGATGTAGGGCTCACGGCGGGTGTGACCGGTCGACTGAGGATGCTTACGCCTTCTAGGGACCTGATCACACCTCTGTTATGTTCAGGGGTCCGTGTTTGCCCATCTATCTGATTTATATTTGTTACAGGAATTACGAGATTGAATACTGGTAGTTATCTTCACATTTTTGCATCAAGTATTTGCGATTTGTATTGCTTCATCTACCTATCAAAGCACAAAAATACATCATGTATTGCAAACTGTGTATTACATGACGTCAAGCCCATCGATTGACAAAGAGCTGTGAATAGCCGCGTTTCGAGTTCGTCCGGAACACCGTTTTTATTCTGTGTTTTGTCGCACCGATCACGTGGCAGACCAAAAATGTTCCACAGCACAACTTCCAGTAAAATTTCTTCGCACTAGCAACATTTCGTCTCTTACGAATACCGACGAAAAAGTGGTTCTTTCATGTAGTCTCGGGGTATTCATCAGACGATGGGATGAGAGGGAGGTACAGCTACATACAAAATGTTCAGAAGTTTGCTTTTTCCTCGAAAAAGAAAGCGTCATCGGTTAGCTAAAACTTCGGCGAGACAATTTTGACGCGTTGTAATTTTGCATCGTGTTGTCAAAATGGATTAAATAAATTTTTTAGCTTATGTCTCTTGAATTTGGTAATGTGTAATATTCTTCAGAGTGACTGAATCTGTAATTGATAAAGTTGTATTGATAGCTAGTCCCTAAACATTTTTCTCCATTCTATTTATTTCTAATTCATAATATTCAGACTTGGTCCTGAAACATTTCCAAAAATCAACATAGTAATCAGATTAATTTCTGGAGGATAATGATATTGAAATTCTCACTTTTGCACCTTCCAAAGCCAAAAAAAAAATTTAAAGAACTAAAATAAAAAAAAAATTAAAATAACATCATTACACTTTTGTTAAAAATTTGCATATATATATATATATATATATATATATATATATATATATATATAAACACACATTATAAATAAATAAATAAAATGTAAAATTCATAGCCATCCATGATGTGTAATGTTTAAATTAAATTTTGATTTGTAAGAAAAATTCAAACACATTGTTTAAAGTTATAAAATTAGTATTCTATTATGTACACATTTTTCATTATGAAATATTGAAAAATCATAATGAAAAATTATGAAATGTTACCGGTCGCGGTAGCTCAGTGGTTAGAGCGTTGGCTTCGTAATCGAGAGGTCGTGAGTTCGAGCCCCGCTCGTGCCATGGCCGCGTCAAACCTAAGACGAACAATAGGTAGTGATTGCTCCTTCGCCAAACGCTCGGCATTTAGAAGTGAGAATCACGGGTCTTTCGGATATGACCTTAAAAACGGAGGTCCCGTGTCGCAGCAGGTGTGGCACGTAAAAGAACCCTCACTGCTAAAAGCCATTAGTGCTAAGCATAGGTCTAAATTTGCAGCCCCGTCACCGGTAATAGTGACAGTCGCCGGATAGCTGAAAAATTGCTCAGGCGACTATAAATAAAAAACAAACAAACAAACAAACAAATACGTTTCGTCGAGAATTTTTCACTCATATTGAGACGTCACCAGCTGTAGGTGAAGTACCACAAATTTAGACCTATGCTTAGCGCTCAGGGTCGTGGCAATGAGGGTTCTTTAACGTGCCAACGCCTGCTGCGACACGGGACCTCCTTTTTTAAGGTCATATCCGAAAGACCCGTGATTCTCACTTCTATTTGCCGAGCGTTTGGCGAAGGAGCAATCATTACCTATGTTTGCGTCTTGGGTTTGACGCGGCCATAGCACGAGCGTGCCTCGAACTCACGACCTCCCGGTTACGAAGCCAACGCTCTAACCACTGAGCTACCGCGACCGGTAACAATCGGTCATCACTGTAAGTTAAATGATTGGTTGATTGATTATATATTGTTTAACGTCCCGTTCGAGAATCTTTCATTCACCATTGCTAATGAAGGGCTGAAAATTTTAGACCTATGTTCGGCGCTTATGGCCTTCGAGCAGGGAGGAATCTTTAACGTGCCATACCTACTGTGACACGGGGCCTCGGTTGTTATGGTCTCATCCGAAGGACCGCCCCATTTAGCCTCCTCGTATGACAAGCAATGGGTACTGAGGATCTATTCTAAACACCAGGATCCCACGGCGTCTGTGAATGAAGTATCTGTGTGTGTATATATATAGATATATTTTTAAATATTGAAAACAACTGAATAATATACTCAGAATTGTTTTTACTAATGTCTGGTGTTAAACTGAAGAGAGAGAAAATTTATTTTAGAAAACACTGTACATATCTTGCTAATTTTCAATGCAAACTGCTGTTGAACTTGTCAACTCAAACCTCATTCTAACCTACACTGATCCTAAGGATGATGCCTGGAAAAAAAGATTATTATTTATAGTTGATATCTGCAGTTATTAACCATTAATTTTAAAACGTCAGTATTTTTAATTTCACTGAAGATGCATTGAGACAAACAATTTTTAAAATTCACATATCTGACGAAGTGAAATTTAAAATTGTGTTTCAATGCATATTCAGTGAAATCTAAAATACTGATTTTCAAAATTATTTTGCAGTATGAGATGACATGTTTTCATAAGATGCCAGCTCATTCTAATAGTTCTAATAGTATCAAAACAACTAAACTCTAGACTCCTTAGATCATTTTTCTTTATCAAGTATGGGTCAAGAGAAGGATGAGCATATCATACTTGTATACAATATATATATATATATATATATATATATATATATATATATATAGCATGTATACTAAAGAAAATTTTGGTGCAACATGCACGTCCCCCTCCCTCCACTCTCTACTCCCCCCTCCCATATGTGGTGTATATATATATATATATATATATATATATATATATATATATATATATTACATCCATTTATAATGACATGCTGACATGCACATGTAGGAGTTACACTTTGGGCACGTATGGAATACACAAGGCATACAAAATGATATATCTACTGTAAATGTGTTTAAACTTAGAGATGCTATATTATAAATGGCCAAGGCTATTCCCCCAGTAGTCGGATGAATAGCCTATATCATCCGTTATTAACCCAACTGCCAGACGAATAACTTATATTTTCTGTCATGTATCTAGATGTTTAGAGACTGAATAAGGCACTGATGAATGTGGTGATCGAGAGTTGATTTGTTTGAAGGTTGTCATTTCGACCAATGAGCACATGCAGAAACAATATGCAACAAACAATCTCCACCCTTTGCAGCTGTTGACTGGTCTATACAAGATGTGACAAAATTCATGTTATCAGGATAATCGATGAAATCGAAAGAATCATTGGTAGGGTTGGATAATAATTAGTCCGGTTCTAAACACCGCATGACGCACAAGAAAAGTTCAAATTAAAATCAGTTCAAACAAAAAACATGATCTTCCGAACAGTATAAACAATATGTGAAATAATTACATATATTTATTGTTGCCGGGTATATAAGCGGCTGTAATCCTATTCTTCCGGTAGCCCGGTGAGTAGTCACTCCCATTATATATCGCGTAATAGAGCAGAGGAAATGAGAATAGGATAAATATTAATTCATGACATTTTTTTCAATTACCAAACGAAAATCGAAAATGAATGCATTCATCGAATTCCTCATCTCCAAAGAAACTTTGTTTAGACTCTCAATGACTACGTAGTCACAGACAACAAACGTTCGTTTGCTCGAAGTTGAACAAGCTCAATTTTCTTTCCCAAACTGCACTGAAAGAGGCTTTCCTGGATAAATTTCTTTAAAGCTGAAACTTGCCAGCAAAATAACTCAATGTGTTCATCCATTTTCAACGTACGATGGAACAGGTAACAAATTAAACTGGCGGCCGAGTATACGATAATATAGAATGATCACGATATACGTTTCAATAGCGGAAGTTACGCTGTGGAACATTTTTCACCTGGCGTGACTAAACGCGGAATATTCCTCACGAACTCGAAACGCGGCTATTGTTTACATATTTTACTGTGTTGGATTTGATTGCATGCTACGGTGAGTTACAATGTAGATCTAGTTTAGAACTTTTATGCTTCGCGGATTATAAAGCGTAAACTGCACCAAGTTACACTTTATCTATAATATAGGTCAAAGTTACCCTCATTCCTTATAATTTAACTTAAAAAGACAAAACTACATTGTATAAATCTTCGTTTATAATTTAAATGTAAAATAGAAAATGCCTGCATTCGCTTAGCAACACATCAACAACGTGTCGAACGTGAAAGAAGCCACCTAGGTTCTTCACATAACTGGAACATGTACTTTGTTCATGAAGTTTGAATACGTAAGGTGGAGTTTGCAACGAATCTTAATTACAGGAGATATGCGTGGGCTACATATGAAGTCCTAATGTTTACTTCGCAGCGCAAGATTGACTTTGGAGTCGTTCTGACCTGGTATAACACAAAATACATTGTGCTGAAACTTGAAAATGCAATATGATTTGCGACTTAAACATATTTTATTTCATGAAAGTTTTAAACTACATTATAACTCACCATAGCATGCAATCAAATCGAACACAGTAAAATATGAAAACAATTCACAGCTCTATGTCAATCAATGAGACGTGACGTCATGTACTACATTTTGAAGGACATAACGTATTTTTGTGCTTTAATAGGCAGATTAAGTTATACCCTCCCTTCCGGAGTAAAAATATAAATTATAATGAAACCGCAAACTTTGCAAATACACGGTGGGTAATCTCGAAACTCAGAATTGAATGTTCTGCTAGATTTTCGCGTGACGAGAGCTTCCTATTACGAGTATCGGGAGATTCGATTGTCGCTTCGAAAGGTAGGTCACCACATTATATTAAGTTTTTCGTGAATACCAAGGGTTTATCTCAAAAACAGGGAATGTGATGCAGTGTAAGAATGTTTTAACTATTGGAGAATCACAAATTTTGTGAATAAATCACTCCATTTAATGTGCAAAAACGATCGGCGTGTCGCCAATCGATGAAAAGTTCGGAATATATTAAGAAAAACGTATATTCTGTGGTTGTTTTGCAATACAAGACGTGATTGTTTGTAAATATTATACTTTGTAATCATGATAATAAAGTCCAACCTTACTATCTATATTTAAAGAGACACTACTGCTCATTTTGTTCCAAAATCGTAAAATGACTATTTTCCCAGAGCTTTCTCTAATTTTATTGCATAGTTGAATGTATAAACTTTGCAAACTTAACACATTTCGAAAGTTGAAAATTCTCATTTAAATGCAAAAATTAATAGTTTTTGAAGGTCCTTTTTTAACAACATTGAGACTTCCTCTTCGGTCTTCCAACGCATGCGCACGGAGGATAACAATCTACTGTTTTATTTACAATTGTTTTTCGAAATACAAGTTAATCAGAGCTTGTGTTTGTATTTGTTAATATTCGACTTAAAATAAAGTTTCTGTATTCAGTATTAATCCAGTGAGAGTTAGCGTACAATGGCGAAGCCCTGAATTTTGACAGATTATGGGAGAAAAGGGTTAAAATGGAACGAGATGCAACACATACGCACACTAGAATTTTCGTGGGGGTATCACTATCACCCTTTAGCTACGAGACACACACGCAGGGCTTTAAAAGTAAGTGCTATTGTTATCAAAACACGTGCATATCCTACACATATTTTCTGTTATGATTAATGAAGTTCATCGCTTTCAAAGTCACAAGGCCTCTCACCTCTAGTCGGCGCGGGTTTGATTCTCGCTCGCGCCGATATATGTGAGAAAGTTTGCCGATTTACTTTCGGAAGGTCGGTGGTCTCTTCCAAAGTACATTGTATCTGGGTTCTCTCCCACCAGTAAAATTTGGACGTCACCAGATACCCGAAAAATTGCCGAGTGTGGCGGAAAAAACCCCCCAATCGTTCAATCACTCTGTTATGAAGTTCGCACTAAAATTCACCTTCAACAACTACGTTTACAATTTTTATAAATAGGCTCCTAAAACTAAGATGGATGCCTTGAACACAGCTAGACGCTAGATTTATAACGCGCTTCGTCGTGGTTGCCAAGTTAATCATTGCGCGGCTCAAATGATTTGTATTTTTCAATATTTCTGTATATTTTCATAAACAAATATTAGTACTTTTGTCTTTTTGCGTTAATTAAATTATAAGGGATGACTTTAATTTTGGGACAAATTATACATGCTTCGCGGATTATACAGCGTAAACCGAACCTTCCCAGGCTCTACTCGTATACTTTGCTCCAAAATTAAAATCACTCTTTAAATAATTAAAAGGAACTTCAATTATTTGAGTTTATGCTCATATGGCACTCCATATTTGTGTTTCATTTCTTGTATGCTACCTTTTTTCTTGATGCAAGATTATTTTTACAGCGTTTGAATACACGTATACCTTTGTAAGAAACATAATACATACTTATGCAATGTGCATGTACCGGTACAGACATGCACATTTGTATCATATTCCTTACCACATTGTATGCACTTATTTTTATTTACTTGTACCGAGAAGTGTTCACACACACACACAGAGAGAGAGAGAGAGAGAGAGAGAGAGAGAGAGAGAGAGATGTATATATACATACATACTTATCCTTTAATGTAGTCTGGTAATAATTTTTCATTGCTTACACACAAATATCTCTTCTGATTTGATCAAAGGAAAACGTCCGAGATATTCCAATTAAATCGTTCATCTTCCGTCACCGTTCACTCTCACCATTCACTTTGCGTTCGCCTTCCGTTCGCTCACCAGGTTGCATTCACTCTGCGTTCAAATGGGAGAGTAGATCGTTTCAGGAACTGTATATATCTACCTTCTTTTAGAATATATAATGTAAAGCTAACACATTGCCTAGTGATCGATGACCCAATCTTCTGAAACATATTTTCATGTAGTATTACATTTATGGCTGGAGCCGCTCAGAGAAAGACTTGTGGATTAGGGAACTAAGCACCAAACTACATATTTTTCATAATAAATCTCGTTTTGTACTGTTACGGAATTTTATTCTTCACTTAGCTATGCGAATTTAAATCACTCGCAGCACTTGCGATTATTTTTTCGTCAATTGATTATGTAATGCAATTTACCAAATGTTGTATGGCATTAAGTATTAAAACATGCTATATCATATTTGTAAAATACACAGTACAGTACAGTACTATATTTACCATTACTTAGGAATCGGGTTCAGTTATAATTCGGTCCCTAATTCGAGTGCGCATTAACCGCCATTTATTACGTTTCATCTTTGAACATTCCAATTTCCATATTCATGTCAAATTATCACGATAGGAGCTACATGTACTTGACGTTTTTACCAAATTACACTGCCATTTTACTTAAGTATTAACAATTTTCCATTAGCGAGTTTCCCTGCGTGCATTTCCCCCGGTTGTTTACACTGGAAGTGGCGCAGGGTCGATGACTGGTTAATAGAGGTTACCAAGGGGTACTTAAATATATATACAAGTAAAACAAGTCGTCTGCACCAGAACCACAGCTACCACTGCACAACCACCATATCCTATACCCAGAGCTATTATACAACTCCCACAGTGATAAGTTGCAGATGAACCCCAAATATTTGATGAGAATGAGGATTTTGATGATTATCTCTCTCAATTCGAGATAGTGTCTGACCTCAATAATTGGGATTACAGGACCAAATATTTACCATTAGCAGGTCATTTAGCTAAAGATGCATGTGGATTGTTGGGAGAATGAAGCCCAGATCAGAGAAGGGATTATGATACCCCAGTAAATGCACTAAAAAGACTATTTGGAGCAACCAAAAAGTCCATGTTTAGAGCGAATTTAAAAACTCGGGTCAAGGGTCTTACTAGTGTGTTAGCCCTAGACCAATTTATAGATGCACTGCCAGATCCCGATATGAGGCTACGCCTAAGGGAAGCCCAACCTAGAGATATTAGTGAAGCTGAAACTTGCAATTAGGTTTGCAACTTATAGAATAGCTGACACACAAAAATGTGTGCACAAACATAGTGTAAATGCCATAAATTCAGACGAGAATAATACCCAAGGTTCATTGGTTACGTTATTAGAGATTAAATGAGAACATACTTAGATTAGAAAAGACAACTACTTTTTGTATTATTATTTATTATTTATTGCTTTCCGCCACACTCAACAATTTTTCAGTTATCTGGTGGCGTCCAGTTTTTGTTGGTGGAGGAGAGAACCCAGATACAATGTACCTGGGAAGAGACCACCGACCTTCCGTAAGTAAACTGGCAAACTTGCTCACATAACGCCGCGGCCGAGATTCAAACACGCGCCGACAGAGGTGAGAGGCTTTATGATTTTGAGCCCGATGCTCTAACCACTCAGCCACGGAGGCCCCACTTTTTGTAAAGGGAGTGAATACGCAACAATACCAAATAGTATAGTAAGAAAAAACAAACAGAAACATGAATTTAATACCTGCATATGGTGTATATTTTACATTTATTAATACAAGGTGTGTTTCTTCTCTAATTATTTTTTCTTGAACTTCTACCAAAGAGGTTCACCATAAGAAATTCATACGTTGCATTTACAATACCCCAGGAAAGGAAAGATCGCGTGAAATTGATGTGAACTCCGCGAAAAAGTTTTCGAATACTTTGATTTCTTTCTTCTTGAACAATTTTGAGAGTATAAAGCAGGCTTTCAAATGTTCCACCCACCTTACTCTGCATCTTCACTTTCACAACATTTACTGGATAAAACAAAGTACTAAGAAATGCACCTAACGCAGCACCACATAAGAAATCTTGTGTAGTTCTTTTTAGTACTGTTTCAGGTGGCGGAAGAGTATCCATTACATAATCTCTGACGAGAAAGAATAAGCTATTACTGCCACAGTTACGAAGGAGTATTGCAGAACCACCTCTGTAAAATTCTTTCATGCCATAAATGGAGTTCAATTCCCTTGCAGCATGTCTAGCATTTTCAAATCGATGATTGTAATTTTTATCCTGCATAAGTACTTGGATTCTCTCGAAAGGTAATAACAAAGCTTCCAATGCGCCTGCAAATGTAGCAGCAATGACACTATTGCAAAACACAGAGCTTTGTGGATATTGTTTGTTTAAATAATTGCGACACTTGTAGTACATTCCAAACATGAGTGTCATTGAAGCAGTTTTCTGTATAAGTGGAGGAAAGAAGCCTCTGTATAGATTACTTAGTCCTTCGGTTTGTAATTGTTTGAGAGCAGGGAAGGTTCGAACGCCTGACAATTGTTGGCGAAACATTACTTTATTAATAGGAAATGTGACTGTAATGTTGACAAAGGCAGATCCCCAACCACATACAAATTCTGCTGGGCTCCTCTCCAGTTTTTTTTCAACAGCCGTTCCTGACATGTCTCGGTCTTTGTCGAAATACAGGTTATGGCACTGAAATATAAAACAAAAGCATTTTAATCTATTTTACTTCTTCAACAGCAATGTAAAATATGCTTGCATTACACTTGAGAAATCTTTTCTTGAGTAAAAGGATTCGGAAGCACATTAGAAGGCCCAAGGACTCAACGCTCACCTGTGTCACCTAGGACCTGCTGTTCTTTAGAAGAAGAGTTTTACCCTCTATAATTCCAAGACAAATTTCGACCCCATATTAAGACCTCAACCTAGACCCATGGGGTTATGATTTTAACAAACATTAATCCATACAACATGTGAATGCTACAATCACAGGTGATGATAATGATCAGTATCATGACTCCTAAAATAAATACAAAATTAAGAGTAGGAAACTTGCTACAAAGAAAGATCATAATGTGTAGATGTTCATATTACAAGGGGAACACTTCATTATTAAAGGAGTTATGATTTAGTTTTTTATAGCAAAATACTTTCTCTTCACAACTCCTCCCAAACCAGGAATGAACGGTTGTCCGATTGCCTGAGGCAAGTGAAAATCTAATTGGGACATGTGAAACCCAATGCACACTTGCTCGATTGGGAAAGTGATAATTTCAGTAGGAAATGTGATTATTCTAATAGTGTTAAGCTTGATAAATATTAAATATCAGACAAGAGGCGCACAGGCCTTAGCGGTCATCTGGGTATCATAGCCCATACATAGGCCTGTCGGGGAGTCTCATATTTGCATTTATTGCATTTACGCCTATTCTAGAGTCTTTTCTTCACAGATTTATGATCTTTCTAAATATGCATATAAGTCCTATTCAATTATAATACAAGGGAAGATGAAATTTAAAGCATTTAAATCAGTCAATATTTCCCTCAGTCTTTTTCTTCCACCCAGGGGGGGGGGGGGGGGGGGGGGCAAAAATTTGTAGCCATTCCCCGGCAACGGTGAAATCTCCAGTTCTCAAGCGGGACGCAATACAATACACTATCAATCAATCAATTTGCTGTTTTGTTTCTCCTTCAGTTTTTGCCCCAACCATGAGGTCCTTGGGATCTATGATAATAAATTTCACAAGATTCAGTCCTTTTATCATAAGAGATCTTGACGGTACTAGGGGAGGAAAAGCCGTAAAATTTAAAATTTGCGTCCCCCTTGTCCCAAAGATGTTTCATACAAATTTCGGAGGAATTTGAATGGTAATTATCAATACGTTAAAAACATTCAATTGTTAAAAGATTTAGTCACTGATCATTACGGCCTCACCCTTATACCAAAACCCTACCCGTGGGATCACGAAATTTACAATTTTGTTAAAGGGCTACCTACTCATTCTAATATCCGTTTAGTTTCAATTTTTTAAAAGATATTTTTAAATGTTTCACACTTGAAAACTATATACCAAGTTTGGCCCTTTCCTGGGGTCAGAACCTCTACCCCGGGATCATGAAATTTATAATTTTGGTAAAGACCTTAATGTTTTACATTAATATTCATTTAATTTTTCTTACAAATGTGCATTTCTGGAGAAGAAATGTTTTGAAAATCGGTCCCTTTATGGTGAGTTAGCCGATGTTAATGGTCTTCTGCACCATCTTATGCTCTGGTTAAATTCTGGATAGGGGAATTCAAACGCAGTAAAACGCCTTTAGAAGATGAAGCCAGGTCTGGACGCCATTGCATGTAACAAAGTTCAGGATCTGGTATACTCTGATAGACGAATTCAGGTGGAAGAAATAGCACAGGCATTAGGCATTTCACATGGTAGCGTTTCAACAGTTTAGGTATGCGGAAGCTAACAGCCTGTTGGGTCCCAAAATTCCTTAGCGATGAGCAAATGGCAACCAGAGCATCAGTTAAAGCGTATTAGGTCAAATGATGGTTTTCCTTTGCATCTGGTGACTGTAAATGAGACTTCGGTTCATTATTATGAGCCAGAGAATAAAGCTCAGAGTCGTCAGTGGGTAGGACTGGGGTCCCCGAGGCCAACGAAGTTTAATACGCAACCATCTGCTGACAAGGTGATGGCCACAGTATTTCGGGACGCATAAGGCGTTATGTTGAACTTTTTACCCAAGAGAAGTACAATAACTGGAGTGTATTGTGCAAACTTGCTAAACTAGCTGAGAACCGCCATCCGTGAAAAACGCCCAGGTAATCCCTCTAAGGGCTTTTAGCTGCAATAGGACAACGCAAAGTTGCAATGGATGTTGTAGAGCGAAACAGATATGAATACCACATCCTGCCTATTTGCCTGACCTAGCTCCTAGCGACTTCTTCCTATTCTCAAATTTAAAAACCCGCCGGATAGCTGAAAAATTGCTCAGGCGGCTATAAACAAACAAACAAACAAACAAATTTTAAAAAAAGGATATCCGTAGACGTCATTTCCGGTCTGACTAAGAAGTCATGACGGCAATTGAGGAGTGGGTCGTTGGAAAGGACCCCGACTTTTTCAGTTCTGGGCTGATGGCAATTGAACACCGTTGGTCTAAGTGCATAACACTAGAGGGCAATTATATTGAAAAGGAAGAGGTGGATCTCAACCGAAAATACCTTAGGCAAAAAGCAAAAACTGGACAAGGACGGAAAAGAAAACTTGGAACATTCTGTCAGATAGCCTACACCTGATATAAAAGAGTCTCCTTTCCAACCCACCAGTTTCAAATTTCCTTTATCAAGGGGGTCATCGGTCGCGGTTGCTCATTGGTTAGAGCGTTGGCTTCGTAACCGGGAGGTCGTGAGTTCGAGCCCCGCTCGTGTCATGGCCGCGTCAAACCTAAGGCGAAAAAGAGGTAGTGATTGCTCCTTCTCCAAAAGCTCGGCATTCAGAAGTGAGAATCACGGGTCTTTCGGATATAACCTTAAAAACGGAGGTCCCGTGTCACAGTAGCGTTGGCACGTTAAAGAACCCTAACTGCTACGGCCCTGAGCGCTAAGTATAGGTCTAAATTTGTGGTACTTCACCTACAGTTGGAGACGTCTCAATATGAGAGAAAAATTCTCGACGGGACGTAAATCAAACAATCAAGGGGGTCAGAAAAGGTCTTTTCAGGGATCTTGGTGTGAATGGAAATGGCTCCACTATGATGTGTTCTTAGATACAGCATTTTGATTCTTCTGTACAAGGATGGTATGTTGTCCAATCATAATAATGAGAAGGGATTTTTGTCTTCGGGATTCCGGAATTGGAAGATAACCACAATGCGCTTCGAAAAACATACCAACAGCAAGTGTCATAGAGAAACAGTTGAGATATCGTTTACACTTCCAAGATTATTGAAGGACGTTGGTGAATCTCTCAGTAAACAACACCCGGAACAGGAAAAAGCCAATATAGATTGTTTCATAAAAATACTTAGGAGTTTAAGAAATCTAGCATAACAAAATATTCCAATCATAATTGTTGATGAGACTACTGATATTTCTAATAGAGAACAACTCGTTATTTGCCTCCGATACATCGTTGACCAGTTTTTGCCACACGAAGCTTTTGTTGGCTTTTGTGACGTCGACGACATTAAAGTCGATACAATCGTTTCTGCAATCACCGATACCTTGACCAAATTCAATATTCCTTTTATTAAATTACGGAGTCAGTGTTATGCCTCTATGGCAGGGTCAAAAAGTGGAGTTGCAAAGCAAATTTTAGAGAAAGAGAGCAGAGCTCTTTATTCGCACTATTATGGTCATGCTCTAAACTTGGCATGCTCTGATGCTGTTAGATCATCTACAATTATGAGAAATGCCCTTGAAGTAATGCGTGAAATAACAAAATTCATCAAAGAGTCGCCAAGAAGAGAAGCAATTTTTAGAATTTTGAAAGAATCTGAGAATTTAGAGACATCATCACCTGAGTAAGAGTTTTGTGTCCAACAAGATGAACAGTTCGAACAGATGCTTTTCAGAGGGTAATACTGAACTACAAAGTATTATTGGGGTAAGGGAGGAATCGATGGAGTATGTAAAAGTTTCTGACATGAGATACAGAATAAGAGGGGTTATGACCTACATGAACAAATTTGACGTCATCATTGGTTGTCTGTTGGGTGAACAATTGCTACGTCAGCGATATTCTTAGCAAAGCCCTTCAGACAAAAACTGTCTGCTGCAGAAGGTCAGAAAATGGCTCTCAGCACGGTGAAAACTCTGAAGTCTCTTAGAACAGACGAACCTTTTCTCTCATTCTATGAGGATGCCAAAAAAAAAAAAAAAAAAAAAAAGGCACAGATTTTGATATTGATGGTCCTGCAGTGCCTCGTCGAAGACGTCCTCCGAAAAAAAATTGACGAAGGATCTCTGTATCACCACAACACTTGCGAAGATTTGTACAGAATTAAATATTTGAGGTAACTGATTTACTTGTGAATTGTGAATGGCATTCGAAATCGTTTTGATCAGTCAGGAAATGCCAAATATGTGCAGCAATTGAAATTGTTATTGTTGAAGAGGACCAAAGGAGAAACTTTTTATAAGGAATTCGAGTTGGTCACAAATTTTTACGGTACAGTCATCAATGCCAAAAATTTTAGAATTTCGAACACTCCTTTCATTCAGACAATAACTGAATTAATCAAAACAGAAGGCATATTACTATATAGCGAAACTGCAGTTTTGATTGAACTTCTCCTTGTAATGCCAGCAACAAATATTGAACTCCTCCTTGTAATGCCAGCAGCAAATGCTACCAGGAAAGAATGTTCAGCACGCTGCGCCGCATCAAATTTTATCTGCGATCAACTATGACCCAAGTTAGACTAAATAACTTGATGATCCTTCACGTATATCAAGAAGAGACGGAGAATCTGGATCTTCGGGGCGTGACAAATGAATTTGTTCGTGAGAATGAGCCCAGACTATCCGTTCTTGCAAAATTTCCAATGAAAGACTGAGCCAATAGCCAGTTTCTGCATCTCCATGAATTCTCCATGTAATGCCAGCAACAAATGCTACCAGCGAGAGAATGTTCAGCACAATTTGTATATGAATTCAAAAGCCAATAGGTTGTAGCTTGTGTGTGTGTGTGCTCGACGTTTCAATTTGCTTCCGACATTTATGAATGATATCAGTTATAACTTATATTATACTTGAATGATACTAGGTAATATCAGACCATGTCATTGAATCACGCTAATTTTATACATTGTCCATTTTTGCAGCTTTGACATATTGATGATACCTTTATATATAAAAACATAGCTGCTACATTAGTAGTTTTAATTTGATTCATTTGGTATGAAATTCAACAATCACTCGATTCAATATTGCAATAATCCTCCTCTCTCCGCAAAACAGTTACTTCTATAACTTAGCACTGTATTGTTTTAAGAAAAGAAAAGTTAAATATATAAAATAATCGTTTTATTTCATCATACGTATTGTCAAAATAATGAAATCATAAATGGTATGAAGGTTGTTCAAGGAACATCTACATGGCATTATTGCCAGGATAACAGATTAGTCTGATTACGTGTGAGCAACATCGTCTAGCTGATACTACAGGGCTGTCGTTGAATTGTTCTGCTTACGACTGTATAAAATAGTTCGCGCCACCTATATTCGTAAACTGGTTCGGCTTCAATAAGAAACCGGGTTATTGGAAGTAATTAATAACGTAAATAATAACGAGTCATAATGCGAAGTATTACGTTAAGAAAACTGATAAGAAAATGTCTTAGAACTGCTAAAAATAGTCAATTAAACAACAGTTTATTAAAGCAGATGCGCATAGCATCAGTCAGTCTCACGCTGAAATTGAGAGCAACGATGTCATCGAGGAAATTCGGCAGGAGGTGACGAACAACTAGCCTACCCATGTTTGTTATGTTTATTCAAAACCAGAGTTAAATAGATAACAAAATGCTAGAAAAGCAAAATTTGTTGAGCTTTTTGCTGAATGTTGGTTTTCCCAAAAATGATGGTAATTTTATGCAATTTGAATGCAGTTCCAAAAAGTGATGCGACAGCCTGTACTAGTAATCAAACTTTCATATGAATGACAAAAACTAATGCATGAAACTTGCACAGTCTTGATAGGATACAAGATTCCTGAGATTACCCAAGGTCAATATTGAACAATTCATTTATAACAAAAATTTTATACCCCCTTTTGTAAACAAGTGGAGAGGTACATCATTTTGTATAAACACTCTGTACTAATATTTCATTTTAAGATTTAGTATTGTTTTGATTAGTTGCAATAAGTACACACTTTATTTTTCATTATTTACAATTACTTACAAATAAATGAGTGACTTCCTCTACTGTTTTTGATATTAGTGGCGGAGGGGGAAGAATGTTAGCTTGAAGTTATCAATATACTGACCCATGTGTGGAAGGAAGAGCTCCCTCCCCCATTCCTAAACATTGCGATTTTTTTAAGATTTGTGAAAATGGGATGTTTATTGCAGGTCAAGAAATTTAAAACAAGTTAATTTCCACTCCCGCTGTCCACCTTTGAACAATGGTTCTACGTGCCCATATCTAATTTGTAAAAAAAAAAATAAAAAAAGAAGGAATTTCAAAAGAGTTGTGCTTTTCCCACCACCACCACACACACTTCAATGTGGAGCTTCACCGTTGGCTGTATCCTATTGATCGCTTTTTGCGTGTTTTCCTCCAAATATGCATAGTTTGAATCAGCAGCTAACCGAACTCAAAATATCTGTAATAAAAGTCGAATTATCCCTAAAACATTACATTATACATAACAGTACGTACTTAAGATCCAGAAAATTTTCAAAAGGAGTTGGGAGTGAGTGGTACCTAAGTTTGTACTTTTTCCACCCAGAAAGAGTGGGGGAGGGGGTGTTGAATACTCAGAATGACAAAACTGACAATTTATGCTAAAAAAATCCACTCAAAGGGGGGATGCATCAATGCGCCACAGACTTATATTCATTTATTGCTTACATTAGTATCAAATCATTACTTAACTTATCATGTTATTTATTCCATGTATCCGTTTTATTATTTAGAACAAATCACTTGATTTGTACCATGAATAAACCCTTTATTTGCAGAAGTACATGAGCTAATTTTTTGTTTAATCTTCTTTAGATAACAATCAATTTTAAATTAGGCCAAAATAAAATCATAGTTTGTTTGGAATTGCTGCCCGCCTCATTAAAATTACTCCTGCTGGAAAAGTTTATTCATATTTAAATTATCTATACATTTTATTATTATTATTATTATTATTGCTAAAAAGTTTGTAATTTGAACTTCGCGTCTTATTAACGTCGGGTTTGAAATCCACATTTATATAACCAGTGGGATCAGTAAAACGCTTTTTCTTGCTATCTGTAATGGGAAAAGATTGATTGATTGATTATATATTGTTTAACGTCACGCTCGAGAATCTTTCACTCATATGGAGACGTCACCATTGCCGGTGAAGGGCTGCAAATTTAGGCCTATGCTCGGCACTTATGGCCTTTGAGCAGGGAGGGATCTTTAAAGTGCCACACCTGCTGTGACACGGGGCCTCGGTTTTTTGCGGTCTCATCCGAAGGACCGCCCCATTTAGTCGCCTCTTACGACAAGCAAGGGGTACTGAGGACCTATTCTCTCAACCCGGATCCCCACGGGGATAATGAGAAAAGAGTACCAATTCATTTCCCATAGACCTCAATACTAACATTTGGTCCTCTCACTAATTAACGAAATTAATTTTAGATAAATGACCGCCAAGATTTCAAACTTCATTCATAGTGCTAACAAAAAACGACAAAAATTATACAGGATCCCGTTGCTTTTATAGGTCATATTTGTACTCTTTTACAACACATAGCAATCTTCAGTAAATTACACCTTTCATTTCAAACACACTCCTACCATGGCAATTTTCTCAGTCATTTCTCGATTTTGTCCGATAATTTTTCTTTCCGACAATTAGCTTAAACTTCTATATTATTTCTCTCAATTTCAAATAATTTCACTCTTGATATTAGCCAATCACACCACACCTAAACATTTATACTTCAGCTCAATCTTGGGTAACTGCGTTCGGGTTACCCATCCGGGGGTTTGGTACTCTCATTCCTATACTCGTAATATTAACGACCTTAAAATAAGGCGAATTTGTTATTTTCAAACACAATGGATGAAAATTTAGCCCTGTAACTTTAATGTGAAGGATACTGTGACCCCATTAAAAAGTGCGCCGTTTGCAGACATTACAGGGAATGGATGATTCTAAGACCTGTCACAAGTTCGCAATCAAGCTGACGACTGTAATAAACTTTATAACTGTAAATTGCATGTGTTTTCTTTGTTATTAAATCTATAATCAAATGAAGATTAAATTTTGTGAACATCTTGATCAGAGTGGAATCTACCAGGAATTTGAGAATGACCCCAAATTTCCCGAAAATTCCACAAACATTGCTGAAATATACACTTTTATTAAGTAGTAAATGGAGAAATCTGCAAACTTTTACTATATTATGAATCTTACACTATATAGGTGCCCATTAAATTAAATGGCTATTACTGGCTTTCCTGCAGATTAGATTCTATGATAAAACTTTTACCCCTCCCCCTTCCGTAGAAATCTGCTCCCGAGACAAACCAGGATCTCCGGGCCGATACACGGCCTTAAGTGACAGAAATGGGTAATATTTAAGATACTAACACCTGGTAAAATATCTCTGTACTTTATGAGGCACCTGGTACATCTCTGGTATAACCCCCCTTAACTCGTTGATCTCCAGAACCACAGACAAATTTATTGTTTTAGTACTTCCAAAAACTGAAATCGTGTGATCTTAATACCCCTGGCTCTTGAGTGATCTAATTTATCCAAAAATGTAGAAAAAACGCGATTCTTATTTCAAGCAAAGTGAAATAAGCACTATTTTCGAATTAAAAAGTTACTCGATGGGGTCTCGATTAGGAAAAGAGTACCAATTCATTTCCCATAGACCTCAATACTAACATTTGGTCCTCTCACTAATTAACGAAATTAATTTTAGATAAATGACCGCCAAGATTTCAAACTTCATTCATAGTGCTAATAAAAAAAACGACAAAAATTATATAGGGTCCCGTTGCTTTTATAGGTCATATTTGTACTCTTTTACAACACATAGCAGTCTGCAGTAAATTATACCTTTCATTTCAAACACACTCCTACCATGGCAATTTCTTCAGTTATTTCTCGATTTTGTTCATAATTTTTCATTCCGACAATTAATTTAAACTTCTATATTATTTCTCTCAATTTCAAATAATTTCACTATTGATATTAGCCAATCACGCCACACCTAAACATTTATACCTCCGCTAAACAATACATAATCAAACAAAGAGCAATATACCAGAACTGCCTTTCAGGGATACCAAGTTAATAGGCTACTATATTGACCTGTCTTTCAGGGATACCAACAAAGCTTTCATTCAACAAGAGCAATATACCAGACCTTTTTTTTCATGGACACCACGTTAATTGTCAATATATTAGTTGTCCGACTTCTAGGCTGCTACACTGACCTGCCTTTCAGGAATTTCAACTAAGCTTTACTGCACAAAGAGCAATATAACAAACCTACTTTTCAGGGATACCAAGTTAATTGTCATTGCACAAGTAGTCCGAATTCTAGACTACTATACTGACCTGCCTTTCAGGGATACCATCTAAGTATTACTACACATAGAACAATATATCACACCTGTCTTTCGGGGATACCAAGTTAATTGTCAATGCATAAATAGTCCGACGTTTAGGCTACTATACTGACCTGCTTTTCATGGATACCGACTAAGCTTTCCTACACAAAGAGCAATACCCCCATGGGGATCCGGGTTAGAAAAAATCCTCAGTACCCCTTGCTTCTCGTAAGAGGCGGCTAAATGGGGCGATCCTTCGGATGAGACGGCAAAAAGCGAGGTCCCATGTCACAGCAGGTGTGGCACGATAAAGATCCCCCCTGCTCAAAGGCTATGAGCGCCGAGCATAGGCCTAAATTTTGCAGCCCTTCACCGGCAATGATGACACGTTCTACTTTCCCACTTGAACGGTGAGAGAATGGTGAACGCACGGTGAATGAACGCTGAACGCACAGTGAACGGTCAGAGCACGGTGAACGCAAGATGACCTATTTATTCGGAACGTATCGGAGTTTTCCCTAGGAATATATCTACTTCATATTCAGATAAGAAAAATGATATGTGGTGTAAGGGTGCTGATATGGGTAGAGGTATGTGGTGTAGGGGTAATGGTATGTGTGTAGGGGTATTGGTATGTGTGTATAGGCGGTGGTTTGTGGTATATGGGTTTTGGTACATAAATACATTACACCACTACCCATACAACCACCCATACATCACATACCACCACCCATACACCACATACCGCCACCTATAAACAATCAATTAACCGCTTAAATACCACATACCAACATACACCACATAAAACCACGTATACCACATAAAATGACTCATACACATACCACTACCCATACACCACGTATCACCACTAATGGCGCAATTATCATTAACACATATAAACACTGGATGCACCGACTTATCCCTTGTCATTGTTACGTTATATTGCTCCCAGCTTCCATTGTTACGTTATGTCCGACTTAAAGGGGCATGGACACGATTTGAGCTAAAATTTATTTTTCCATTTTTAATGTTTTCAATGCTTACCTAAGAAATTTCTAATGGTCAGCAAAAAAAAAAATGATTGTCACTTGTCGAGTTACAAGAAAGATAGATGCATAGCCCACAATTCTTTGATTTAATTTGAACATATATATACATATATATATATATACATATATATATAGATAGATAGATAGATAGATAGATACTACTCAAAGTTTGATAAGGATCATATAGTTCTTACATTATAAAATCAATATATGAATTGATAAGACACGCAAATTTCATCATAGTGTTGGACTGACCCCTCTTGAGCCTCAAAACACAGGTTAGGTAGGGAAATGCATGCTGCAGTGATCACGAGTAGCACGTGAAGCATGGTACCCACATTATTCACATTTCTGAGTGCTTGTCGTTGATTTGAATTTGGCCATTGTCTTTACATCTGACCTCGTTTAAGTCACTGTTACTCTATGAAAATGCCTCCACAACGTCAAAGACGTCGTTTGACTATTGAAGAATTGGCCAGATGCATAGGAATGCTCGAAAATGGTGCAAGACAACGTCGCGTTGCAGAGCTATTGGGTGTCAGTCAGAGCGTTGTTTGCAGAGCTTGGAACCGGTATCAAGCTCATGGTTCAGCTTCTCATCGACATGGAGGCGGCAGAGAAAGGTCCACCACGCAGCAAGATGACCGTTTTCTCTTGATTTCAGCACGACGTCATCGGTTTGCAACGGCGACTGCGAATAGAAATGATCTTCTGAATGCAACTGGAGTTAACATTTCCACGCAAACTGTGCGTAATCGTCTTCACGAAGGTGGTCTTCGTTCCCGGAGAGCCTGTATTCGCATCCCTCTTACTCAGCGACAGAGACAAGATCGTTTGAATTGGGCCAGGGCTCATGTGAATTGGAGGGTTGCTGATTGGGCCCCTGTACTTTTCACAGACGAGTCGAGGTTTTGTGTTGACTTCACAGATCGTCGTGCACGAGTGTGGAGAAGGGCAGGAGAACGATATCAGGACGCTAATGTTGCTGAACATGACAGATATGGTGGTGGGTCGTTGATGATTTGGGGAGGAATCGGTCGAGCTGGACAAACTGATCTCCATGTCCTAAGGCGAGGCACGATGACCGGAGTGCGCTACAGGGATGAAGTCCTGGATGTGTACGTGAGACCATATGCTGGTGCTGTTGGTCCTGACTTCATCCTCATGGACGATAATGCACGTCCACATCGTGCTAGGGTGGTGGACGAGTACCTGGAACGTGAGACAATTGTTCGTATGGACTGGCCAGCTCGTTCTCCAGACTTCAACTTTATCGAGCATGTCTGGAATATGCTTCAGGTAGCGATTTCACGTCGTCCTGTACAACCAGCCACCCTCCAGGAACTTGAAAATGTTCTGATCCAAGAATGGAACAATATCTCTCTTGCGTCCATTCAAAACCTCGTTGGAAGCATGAGACGACGTTGCCAAGCTGTCATTGGAGCTAACGGAGGCCATACCCGCTATCGACACTTGTTTGTGCAGTGTGAAATGGAATGTGCAGAGTTTAAACAATTCCGTGATCATGAAATTACCATGCTTTTCAGGGTACTCTCCCTTTACCTTAGGAGTATGCGATGAAATGTCATGTTTGCCAAATTTTTCTGTCACAATTTCTTGAAGTAAACATTTCTGAACATAAATCACTCTGTGTTGGTTGTCATTCACCTTTGTTGAAAGTTTTACAAGTGCTGAAAAATATGATCCTTATCAAACTTTGAGTAGTATATATATATATATATATATATGTGTGTGTGTGTGTGTATACTTACACACACACATTCAAAGGGATTGGTAACAAGTTCTATCAACTTAATCCCCGTGGGGATCCGAGTTGTCAGAATAGATCCTCATAGGTCCCATGTCACAGCAGGTGTGGCACGATAAAGACCCCCCCCCCCCCTGCTCAAAGGCCATGAGCGCCGAGCATAGGCCTAAATTTGCAGCCCTTCACCGGCAATGGTGACGTCTCCATATGAGTGAAAGATTCTCGAGCGGGACGTTAAACAATATTTAATCAATCAATCTATCTATCAATTTAATAATGCTTTTCCCGTAGTCTTTGTTATGCAAACAAGTTTTGTGTCATGTTTTTGTTTATATAGAATAAATATACTAGTAAAAGATTCGTTTAAAGCAGTTATTTTTCAATCTACAAGTTCATTCTCAACACAGTTAAATAATTTAGAGTGTTTGCCATGTATCATTTTCTTTTAAACATGATATTGTCTATTTAGCCACCTATATATAAACAAAAACATGGCACAAGTCTTGTTTACAAAACAAAGAATTATGAGTGCTCCATCTCATTTGAAACTCAACAGATGACATTAAAAATTTTGCCGACCATTAGAAATACCTTATATAAGCATTTCATACATTCAAAATGGAAAAATAAAATTGAAAACTTTCTGTTCAAATCGTATTTATGCTCCTTTAAAGTCATATGTCTCTTGCATTTTTATGCAATACCCGACCTGACGTCAAAACGCTCCAGGCTTTCACTGTTACGTGATACCCGACCAGTCCTACCTAACCTAGTACTACGACTTTGGCATTTTAACGTCATAGCGCTCCGGCTCTCTCAAATTGTTAGAATCATAGCTCTACTGACTTCCATTGTTACGTCATACCTTGACCTTTAACCCGGCTATTCAGGCTGATTATACAATGAGAGCTGATTGGTTGATTGATTATATATTGTTTAACGTCACGCTCGAGAATCTTTCACTCATATGGAAACGTCATCATTGCCGGTGAAGGGCTGCAAAATTTAGGCCTATCCTCGGCGCTTATGGCCTTTGAGCAGGGAGGGATCTTTAAAGTGCCACACCTGCTGTGACACGGGGCCTCGGTTTTTGCGGTCTCATCCGAAGGACCGCCCCATTTAGTCGCCTTTTACGACAAGCTAGGGGTGCTGAGAATCTATTCTAACAACCCGGATCCCCACGGGATAGAGCTGATTGGTATGTTGTGAGCCTTGTATTGAAAGAGTTAGCATCGATGTTCTTTTTCAGTTTTACTATTCTCTGACTATTTATGATCGTTTTACCCGAATATTGGTGTCATTTGGTCAGTTTATACCGACGAGGTAGCATGCTAATGTAAAAAGGCAAGTGATTTTTACAAATTGGACAAAGTCGGTAAAACAGCAGTGATCCAATATTTGCATAAGAAAGGTTTAGCACCTACGGTAGCAAGACTGTGAAAGATTTCCCTTCATATGCTACAGTAAAATGTTGGGTGGCGGAATTTAAACGCGGCAGGCAGAGCCTTGAGGATGACTCCCGTCCTGGAAGGCCTGTCACTGTTGCAACCCCAGAAATCGTCAATAAAGTCCATGATATTGTTAGGACTGACAGTCGAGTTGCAGAAAGATATATATCCAGTATAGTTGACATTTCACAGGAAATTCCATTCTGATTTAGAATCTTGCAATAAGAAAGCTTTCAGCCTGTTGTGTACCAAGACTTCTGACAACTGATCAGAAGCACACCGGGTGCACTTTGTCGAGTGATAATCTAAACCTTTTAGAGGTAAATCCTGCTAACTTTCTTCAGAGATTTGTTACTATGGATGAAATGTGGGTCCATTATTTCACCCCAGAGGCCATACAACAGTCTAAACAACGGATGACCTGGTCCACCCCCACCAAAGAAGGCAAAGACTGTTCCATCAATTAGAAAGGTTATGGCCTCGGTTTTTGGGATGCTGATTGTATTCTGATGGAAGATTATCTCAAAAAGGGATAACCAACCAATGGCACATACTATGCATCACTTTTAAGGGAGTTACCGGAAAATAGTAAACTCAAGCGCCGCTGAAAACTCAGTATGTTATTTCACTAGGACAATTCCTCTGTTCACACGTCTGTCATTGTCATGGGTGCCGTTAACGATTGTGTTAAATTAACTGAGCAACCGCCTTTTTCGTCTGATCTCCATCAGACTTTCATATTACTCCAAAACTGAAGTGGCCATTTCCTGTAACCACTTCCAGTCAGATGATGACGTCATATGCATGGGAGGACTTTCTGAACGATTAAGTAAAGGACTTCTTTAAAAGTGAGGGGGCCTCCGTGGCCGAGTGGTTAGAGCATCGGGCTCAAAATCACAAAGCCTCTCACCTCTGTCGGCTTGTGTTCGAATCTCGGCAGCGGCGTTATGTGAGCAAGTTTGCCAGTTTACTTGCGGAAGGTCGGTGGTCTCTTCCCAGGTACATTGTATCTGGGTTCTCTCCTCCACCAACAAAAACTGGACGCCACCAGATAACTGAAAAATTGTTGAGTGTGGCGGAAAGCAATAAATAATCAATCAATCAATCTTTAAAAGTGGCATTGTGGCCCTCAAAAGTGTATAGATACTGAAGGGGATTATGTTGAAAAATAATGCAATATATCCGCCAAATTCAAAACATTACTATGAGACTCACATCATATCAATCAGCCCTCGTACTTACGACTGTCATATTGCAGAACGTATCAATTATCCACGTAACTCTCACTTAAAACTGTTAACCAAGTTTTATAAATGATCTCTTTTTATGGATATGTTGGTATAACGGTAACAATTTTAAACGCATAAGGTTGCATTGTATCGACCTTTCTAAAGTCAATGATACATACTTGTACCCACGATTTGGTACAGTGAAATACCCTACCCTTGAGTGTATTTGTATATAGGTGATTTAGTTCGTATCGTACCTTCACGCAATGGATTTATTGATTAAACTGCAAGTTATATTGCAGTCAAACAAAAAATATAAGGAGTCTTTACACAGAGAGAGAGAGAGAGAGAGAGAGAGAGAGAGAGAGAGAGAGAGAGCACTATAAGCAACAACAATTAACATTAAAATTATTGCATCTTAATATTGATGCGAGGTCAAATATAAGGCTTTATAAAGCACTACAAAGGGCCAGCAAAAGGAACATTATAAAATTGTCAAATTTTGGGATGACCAATTTATTATCATAAGTGCAATTTCTTTTACAGTACGCCCCGTAGGGATTCGGGTTGTTAGAATAGATCCTCAGTACCCCTTGCTTGTCGTAAGAGGCGACTAAATGGGACGGTCCTTCGGATGAGACCGTAAAAACCAAGGCCCCGTGTCACAGAAGGTGTGGTACGATAAAGATTCCTCCCTGCTCAATGCTCATAAGCGCTGAGCATAGGTCTAAATTTTGCAGCCCTTCACCGGCAATGGTGACGTCTCCATAAGAGTGAAAAATTCTCGAGCGGGACGTTAAACTATATATAATTAATCAGTCTTTTACAGCACAAAGTGTATAGGTGTGTGTCATTTACTAGTATTAAACATCTTTGCTCCATGGTAGAAATTATGTTAGGCGCGTGAAGTGAGATTTAATAGCTTCGTTTATCTATGAAAACTTATTGGATATCCCTCAGAGTCAGGCTAGTGCAGTACCTTAGAAGTTCAACAACGTGTCAATGAAAAATTAACAAGGTGTTCCTCTAAGGCAGGTTATGTGTATTCCATTTAATACAGAAACCATAAGTTCGTATCTCTCAAAGGCAGGTCATTGTAGTAGTCTAAAAGTCGGACTAGTTATGCATTAACAATTAACTTGGTATCCCTGAAAGGCAGCTCCGATATATTACTCTTTGTGTACACAAACTTCGTTGGTATCTCTCAAAGGCAGGTCAGTATAGTAGTCTAGAAGTCGAACTATTCATGGACTGACTTTTAACTTGGTATCCATGAATTGCGTTGTGTAGGAAAGCTTAGTTGGTATCCCTGAAAGGCAGGTCTGTATAGTAGCCTACAAGTCGAACTATTTTTCGTTGACAATTAACTTGGCATCCCTGAAAGGCAGGTTGGTGTATTGTTCTTTGTGTAGGAAAGCTTAGTTGGTAGTTCTGAAAGGCAGATCAGTATAGTAGCCTAGAATTTGGACTACTTATGCATTGACAAATAACTTGGTATCCCTAAAAGGCAGGTCAGTATAGCAGTCTAGAAGTCGGACTATTCATGGGTTGATAATTAACTTATTATCCCTAAAAAGCAGGTCTGGTATATGGTTCTTTGTGTAGGAAAGCTTAGTTGGAATCTCTGTAAGGCAGGTGGTTAAAATAGCATAAAAATCAAACTAGTTAAGCGTTGATAATTAACTCAGTATCCCTGAAAGACAGGTCCGGTATGTTAGTCTTTGTGTTTTTACATCTGCTTAGTTGGTATCTATGAAAGGCAGTTCAGTACAGTAGCCTAGAAATTGGCCTATTTATGCGTTGACTTGGTATCCGTGAAAGGCAGTTCTATTGTGTTGCTCTTTGTATTTGAGATGACAATAAACTCGGTATCGCTATCAAGTCTAGAGTATATTGTTTTTTCTATAGCATGTTTAAACTTGAATGCCGGGCAATAAGTGATAAAAACGTTACATATTGATAGATACTGCATAATTTAAGCATTGTCGAATAAAGGAACTTAAAACATATGTATTCGTCAGAAACCATTATCTAAGCATATAGTTGACTTTTACAGACATTATTTAAAAAAAAATCCGTGGAAATAACTCCCACTTTTGATGTTTATGTTTTGATATAGAACTACGACGAGTGAATTCAATTTATTACATGGTTTTTTTTCTCTATCTCTTTCTTGTTAGGGGAGGGATTTAAAAGAAGGTCACTGGTTAACACACCCCCCCCCCCCCCCGGTTGTGTGTGTTTTAATATAAAACTAGGCCGAGTGAATTCAATTTATTGCGTGGTTTTTTGTTTGTTTGGTTTTTTGTTTTTTGTTTTGGTTTTTTTTTGGGGGGGGGGGGGGGGGGGGGGGGGAAGAAGTAAATTAAAACAAGGCCATCGGGTATTGCCTCAGAAGTGCAAGTGTATTGTCCCAGGCCTGTATTTGAGATATATGTGATAATTAGGCTCTAATTGGTCCATTATTCAGTTAAGATTCAGTTATAATTATTCGTATATCCGATTAAATCCTTTCTTCCCACATGTCGACTATTAAATAAGACACAGAAAATCACATCTGTATTCACAATAAACTGGTATATACATGCGTGTTGAGGTACATAACAGTAAATTTTATGTCCTCTATATGCATATGCAACAGATGTATTAGCCTGGAAGTTGAATAATTTATTATTTTAGAGAAATAAAAATAAAAAATAATTTGAAAATGGAGTAAAGGAAACAAAACCGTACCAGTGCAAAGTGTCAACAGATGAGTAATATCTAGAACATCGAAGTCAAATTAATTACTGCAGAGAGTTATCATACAACTTACTGATCAAGGGGTTTGACTGAGTTTTACAATAGAATAAAATACAAGTACACAAAACTATAGTTAAATTTTAATTCTCTTCCCTTTTTTACATTAAAACGAAAATCAAAATGTTATTTTCATGTACTGATTTATTTATCTACATGCAAACAGATTATGACTGATATTCAGAATTTCTCACTGTTTAGATTTAGCAAACGTGTAATTGTAATGTTCGAATTATCAACGAACAGTTTTTATCAGAGATGACTTGAAATATATATATAAAATAAATATAAAAATCTACGATCAACAACATTTGCATACATGAACAATGGATAAATAGAAATCTATAAAAATCTAATGGTGCATGTAGATAAGGTCATCCTTAAAAATATTTCTTTGGAATTGCCGCCTGAGGAGTTTCAGACCCCCCCCCCTTTTTTTTTTACATTGTAGTTGAGTGGGACATTAAACAATATACAACCAACCATCATTGAAGTTGATTTTAAAATTAATAATAAAAATCACAATATAAAACAGTGTACATAATATATTTTTCAGATTTTTTCCCTGTTTATTTCTGAAGCAAACAAGCCAATTTTTTATTTTTGTTTTTATTTTAACTGAATTACATGGAATGGAATATCGACGACAGATCTCATAGTTTATGCAAACATATAATGATTTAACAAATCATTTTCAACGCATCAACAAATCCATGTAATAAATCAAAGGCCTAAAGGGCTACAAAGGCGTCGAGTGCAATATTATATACATTAGGGTTCTCAATAAATTTAGAGGGCAGGTAAATTAGAGAAAGTAACAGAAGAAATCTTTGAGTGCCACAGGAGACATTTCCTCATGCTTAAGTACATAAATAATACATTATAATCATTTGTGAATGTCAGCAAAATGTGCTTATTTACATAAAAAGAAATAAAGATCCTAACAAGTTAATACATGTACCCTCCTCTTGTTAGATAATATCCCCTCAAGTCTAGTTACATTACAAAGGCTATAATGAATAACTTGAAATGGAGGACGAAAAATGCTGCAAAGAATATAACTGCTTCAGAGTGTGACTAATTGTTTATAGAAGTTATGTCTTCTGTTCATGTATGAGGTAACAATTATGCGGTATTAACTCTCTGTTTTCAATAATGTCTAACAATTCAAAAGTTCAGTGTAATATGTAGTAAGGTTATTGGAGTTCTGAACAAGATTCGATTCCCAATGAATACTGTGTTTCTTCGCAAATAACCTGTTATTTTCGTCGCGATACACACGCTACTTTCGTTTTGCTTAATTAAAAATCGGGATCGGGATTACCGAAAACAAAACCGGAAATAGTCTTTGTAGTTTTGGAATAACAACCTAATCGTGGCCACTTCAGTTTTATCCGTTTCTACTGATCTGAAATAAGGATTCTTGGTGCAACTACCAGACTATAGATATAAATAAAAATCAAATTGGAGAAGGTTATTTTGTAAGTACTTAATGATATCGTATGACACAAATTTCGAGGGAAAATCTGTTTCGTAGTAAATCCATCCGCGAATCATAACTTCTCTGACCAAGCAATCGTTATTTAACTATTGGACAAAGATATAATAATAAACAACATCAACAACGGAAATGGTAATGTGCCTTTCAAATGTCAATTAAATTCAATGTTTCAAAGTTTTGAATCCTAAGAAACATTCAAAACCAATAGGTACTATTTGATTTCGCCCATTGAGGTGAAAGGCGGTGTAAAGGCAAAATCTTGCATGATCGCTAGAAGGCCCCCGAGCAATCTCGACGCCTTAAAACGTATTAACATCCCTAAAAATCAGACATACTTATTTTCCATAGCAACAAAAAAATAAAAAAAAAACCCACTAAGTAAAATGTAATACTAGAGCATGCTTCTCAGAAATGGAATGCCAATGAAAATGGACGTCGCGAAGTGCTCTTGACGTTTGTGACATTTTCTGCGTATTGTGACGTTATGTCATAAGAATAAGACCCTTTTCACATACACTGGCTCATATGATTTTACCACAGGTGTTTGGATTCAGGATCCTCACCCCCCCCCCCCCCCCCCCCCCTTCGAGTAGCCTGCATGAGTTGATTTCATTATTTTGTTGAAATTCTCTCTAAAGCATGCCATTAATATCTTGTATACCTCAAAAGTCCAAAATAACTCCAAATAAACCCTTTTAAAAAATAACCCTCACTGGATATTAGAACAAGGTTTCTAACTCCAGCATTATGGCGTCTGCAAAAATGTCATACCCGCCGTGAAAAACTTTGCTCAAAGTCATTCAAATTTAATCTAGTCAATATACAAAATGACCTCAAGAAAATTGCTACAAAAGGTTTTATTGCTTTAAGTAACACTACAATACAGTCTTAACAACATATCAAAAATACGCAAAAATATAATTTGCGGAAGGCGTTGAATAAAGGGTCTTTAATATGACTACGAACCGTAAAATTTGAACTTTCATTTATGCTACAATTCGTCCTCCTTACACAGAAAATATTACTTAAAATATGATGTCATGACGACACGAGTCTATGAGATGCGCTGTGAAAGCATTGTAATTACATTTACCCCTAAAAGCTACAGTCACCGTAGCTTCTTAAAGCATTCGTGGTTTAAATGCACAATTTTTTGAGGCACAGTTCGTAATCCAATCGGGGAATTCCATCGTTTCTTACAAGTAGTCTAGATTTTCAACTTTGATGGCCAGAAGTTGTCATACTACAAAAAGTATAAAATGTATAAAGAAAGAAATATTACCCTTTGAACATCTACAATTCAATTGATAATATATCAAAGGAAAATCGTTCTAAAGCACTATGCAACCCTGTTAATGTAGTTAATGCTAGAAAGTTATGTGAATTTTTACATGAATGTTTTGAATCGCGCAACAATATATATATATATATATATATATATATATATATATATATATATACACTGGACTAAAAAAGTTAAGGATCATGATTTCAGAATTATTTTATTCATAACAAAACCAAATAAATTATGTTAAATATATACTTAAAATGTTCAACGACAATCGAACAATACATTTTAAACCTGTTTTTACAAATTCATCAATACGTTAAGCAGCCAGAGCAACCATAGTCAGGTAACCCCCCAAAACAGTTTGAAAATCGGTATGAGCAACAATAACAAATTTCATTACAAATGATTGAATCTTTATAAAGGCAATATCAATAGGGTGTTTGTCCACCCTGAGCCTGTATAACGGCACGACAACGCCTCTGCATACTTCTGATGAGCCTGCGGAACGCAATTTGTGGCAACCTTGCCCATTCCTGCTGTAAAGCTAATGTAAGCTCCTGGCGGTTTGTCGGAAGTACAGGGCGTCTGGAAACAGCTTGCTGCAACATGTCCCAGGCATGTTTTATTGGATTTAAATCCGGAGAACAACTCGGCCAATCCATACGTTCAATTGTCTCTGTAGCAAGGTAGTCTGTCACTATACGTGCTCTGTGGGGACGAGCATTATCATCCATTAACACAAAGTCGTTGCCTATAGCTCCCGCATAAGGTCTCACAATTGGATGCAGTATTTCGTCCCTGTAAATTGCACTGGAAGATTGCCATTAATCACGTGCAAGTCAGTACATCCATCAATACTGATTCCGGCCCAAATCATCACAGAGCCACCTCCAAAACGATCATGCTCTGCTACACAGCAATCAGCGTACCGCTCTCCATGCATGCACCATACACGCCTACGACCGTCATGAAAGTCCACGCAGAACCGTGACTCGTCTGTGAAAAGAACAGGCGTCCAATGACGCAGTTGCCAGTTTATGTGATTTTGAGCCCAATTGAGTCGTGCTACACAATGTCTTCTCCTCAAAATGGGACGAACAGCAGGTCGATGAGCCCGAAGGTTAGCAGCATGAAGTCTCTGTCTGAGAGTTTGTGGTGTTATGCGCACCCCACTTGCTGCATGAAAGTCAGTATTGAGTTGGACAGCACTCTCAAACCTGTGTCTACGAGCCATAAGTGACATACAGCGATCCTGGCGAGCGATTGTGGACCTTGGACGACCTGATCTCGGTCTCTCAGAAACATTACCTGTCTGTCTAAAACGATTCCACAACCTTGAAATCACACTTTGGGACACATTAAAATGTCTAGAGACAGTTCTCTGGACTTGGCCAGCTTAAAGCATACCTACTGCCTGACCAGCTTCCAGAGCAGTTAAATGGCGCCTCCTGGCTTTTAATGTCAATAATTGTTCACCTAAGAGTCGATTAGAGCAATAAATACCCACAATAAAATGAAAATCACAATTTTTTAATTTCAATATACACGCTGGCACACTTTGATTTTGACCCTTTGCTTGTGTTTGGGCGAAAAAATCGTGCACTTATGACGTCAATATGAAACCAGGTAAATCTATTGTGTTAAGGACACATTGGAGAAACTATACATGTTAAAATTTGTCAAAATAATTATTTGGTTAATAAAAATTTTTGAGGTCAAAATTATTATCCTTAACTTTTCTTGTCCAGTATATAAAACACATATATATTGTGTAACATGGTTGTATGCCAACATTTTCGGTGAATCAATAAATTGAATTGAACAAAAATAGCCGCCGAGTCGATTCATTTTTAGAAATTGAAAACCCGAAGAGAACTTCCGAATGTCATATGCTCTATGAAAAAACTAGAGAACCGAGATGGTTTGAAGACGCTGGATATTCTGGAAGGGGACCAAACCACTGCTTTAAAAGTGGCTGCAGAAGGCCACAACTTAATAATTACTAGGCAGGCTGGGTGTGATAAAACATTTACAGTGAAATGAATATATCACGATTTAAAACATTTGGGTTAGTTAAACGACAACTGCTGAATGCAATCTGATAAAAAGTATATTTCATGACAGTGATATGGCGGAATCCCACATGCAGTTGTGTTACTGATTCAGACTTTTCATTAAATTTTCTTTTATACAACATGCCTTGATATATATCACCATTAGGAGACCACCATTGTATATTATCTGCAACAGATCTGATTGACATATTTACACATGATTATTCCAAATTTTCTTCGTGGGTATCTGACCATAAAGCTGTACCAAGTCTGATTTATATATTTGCACATAATTATTCTCCATGGGCATCCTGACCACGACATAAATCAAATTTTGTTGGTTTACTATAAGCAAAGGATACTAATTCAAAAAAAATCTGCTCATGCTTTACTCATTTCCCAGAATATGGCATCAGTTTCATTCAACTGCTCATTAAGTTGGCTAATATGGTAATCATATATTAAATAAACAATAAATATAAATCCAAATACTCTGACCAAGGCTCAATTTGTTTTGTTTATAAATGCATTTAATGTTGTCAAAACATAAACAAAGTATATTAATCCCTAATTAAACCAGCTGATGCCATGTACAATTCTTTGATCAATTGATTGTTAATCATTACGAATTTAGAAAGTGTTCAAATGTTCTCTGTTGATGAAATTTATTAGACTATATCATTTACCAAAAACGTATTTGGCAAGGCATATGGCATAAGTTTTAACGTTACCTTAGTAAATCAATGAAGGATGACATGAACAAACTTCTACCACAGAAAGTTTTAGAAAGTGATAAAATTCTCAATCCTGATGTATGTTTAACCCTCATCTCATGAATAAATACATGTAGCTGTAGTTGAGAACAGCCTATAACTAGTAATCTATCAACTTAAGAAATTGTACAACTTGTAAATTGTGAGCATGCAAATATGAGTGAAGAAGAAGAACAACCTACACAGCAAACATTAGTCAGTGAAGTACAAGCTAGTCAACAAACTGCAAATAAAGAACAATCTATATCCACACATCATTTACCATAAACTGCAAGTGTTCATGATGATTCAGCAGGACCAAGCACAAGTGAGTTACCTGCTAATGAAACAGATGTAGTGAAGGAAAGCAGTACAAAAACTACTACCAAAAAGTGTATCTCAGAAACAGAAATTTAAAACTTCAAATCAAAGGAAGAAGGGATTTGGAAGACCTAAATATAAAAGAACTGTTGATAGAGGTGATAATGACTCTGAAAATTGTGTCATATGTAATGGAGCTGACATTGGTGGAAAGGACTGGATAAATTGTGATTTGTGCAAACTGTGGTTTCAAAGATGTACTGAGATTTCTGATGAGGAATGGTACATGTATATATTTGAAGATGATTCATCCACATATGTGTGTCCACTCTGTCAGTAGCATAATTATTACATCTACAACATTACAAACTGTATCAATAAGTTTATTTTTTATAAGTTGATTTTCAATTCCAATACACACTGCAGTGAAGTTGATACAAGCAAGTATTCCAAGTGTATTGCAGGCAATATAAAGTCCCCTTTGAAATGAATAAATATTGTTGTCCATGATGCAAAAGAATCATGTCATGATTTTGGACCAAGATCAGATATTCAAGGTCAAAACTTCTTTATGCCTGACTGGATTATTTTCACACTTTGTACAAATTTTCCTTATGATGCCTGTGTTGCATGATACTCTGATCATCATCCATATTCATAATTGATGCTGCCGTAAAATGGCCGAAATATTGCCAACTCAGTGCAAAACCCTAACTAATCAATCAATCATAATTGATGCATATGAATCAGTTTTTGTACAATAAGTGAATTGTGAAATATCCATATTAAAAAAATAATTAGTCAATTATTTCTGTTTAGAATTACATGGACAGTAAATTTGTTTCTAATATTGTGGATTATAACATATCAATAAGAAACATAGGATATTTCCACTCCCAACATATTGCATGTATGTGTATTATTGTGATTATAATGTACACTTGTTATAACATTAACTTTTGAATGGTCCCCAGAACTATCATATACAAAGTTTAATGTACATATAGAAATTAAGATTAGATACCTGAATTTTTTTCCTTACAAGATTTGCCATCAATTCTGCATCGGCAACCCCACCAGAACTGCTTTTTCTTGAGACTGATATTTACCCAAATATGACAGCATTCACAGATCTGCAGTAGCCAAGGTAAGTTGAATTTGTATTAGCACCACTGTGTTGTCTGCATAGCTGGCAAAACATGTTTTCAATCAGGTAGAAGTTAAGGAGTATTCAAGTCTATGTTTTCACAACTCCTCAAACCCCAAAATGCATAACACAATGTTCTCTATTGTTTGTACAGAAATTAAACTTTTTTCTTTATTAGGTATTGAGCTGTCTGCACGATTGTCATCTGAGGCATCGGTGATGGGTCTACAGTCTCTGAAGTTTTGTTGGAGAAGACTTGTTTTTCTTAACAGCTCAATGGTTGCGTTTAGTTCTGCTCCTTTTATGTCACTGAGACTCTGCTGATAGAGCTGCATGAGATGCAACATTTCACTGTTTAGTACATCCTCAGCTAGGAAATTTTGCATTTTCCCTTCATTGCTTACGAGCATGTGTTCATTGGTGAGTTTGTAATAAACAGGGAATGGGTTATGTGAAATATCCCAATGGTAAGCTCTCCTGAAATGTTCCCATTCAATGTAATGTTCTTGGTGTTTCAAGTGATGCTTGTATTGACTGGCCTTGCCACTTTTGTAGATGTTGTTCCTGATTTTTTTAATCATATGTGAAAAATCCATAATAAAAAAGATCAAAGTGTTGTAGCTGTAAATATTTTTAAACCCACAGTTGAGGGATTGAGTGATGACGAGTTGGGCAATAAAATATGCATCAAGTCTTGATTGCTTTGAGCACCATCAGTGCTAACAAACTTCACTTTAAAACAGAACATAGCCAGCATACGAACTGCTTTCCAATACAGAAGATAGAGGTCTGTGCAGTGCGAGATGGAAAATGGGCTAAAAGGAACCTAAAACCTGTAAATCCTATGAACACAAATGGTAAAACTTGGGTAGAGAGGGGTCGTTCTCTTTTCCAGTTTTTATTTGGTCTATCATGACAGACTTCAGGGAAAATTCAGTGAACCCTATAAGTTCAATTTTTCCATTTCTTTTGCATAGCTGCAAGTCACTTTGAATAGACATTTCATCTATCAGAATCCCCCTCCATATCCCTCTGGTGGAATGTTCCTAACAGCTATCCATTCAAAGCACTTGAATTGATCCCTGACTCTAGCTGAACTGTGTTTTTATATTTTTGTAAAAGTTGTTGGGAGGGAAGGACTATAGAACCATTTTACAAAGCTCAGAGTAGCCTTTTGCACTACAGCACCATAGTGTAAGGCAAAGGTACACTATGTCCTTGTTCCATTGCCGTACCATTTTCTGAGACATCAGAAAATCAGTCATTTTTGCAATGCATTCAGGAAATATTCGATTGAATATCTGTAATAAATCATTATGATTTTCCACACACAATTCAACTTCCTCTGCACTGGGTGCATTTGACAAAGTTGTTGGGCCAGCAGAATTGTCTTTACTTACTGTTACTGACCTATTAAAATGAAACTTGCAGGTTTTGAGTGTTGAACTATGTGACTGGAAGGGCAGAATTGACATTGACATCATCTATACCTGACTGAATAAGTATTACCAACACCTGTTTGAGAAACACGGTCTTTGTAAAATATTGAATCATCAAATTTTTTTTTAAGACCTTTACATAGTTTCAGAATTTTCAGAACACTGACCACAGACTGTGTAACTTTGTAAATTGGAACTCTTGTGGCAATCCAATATTTTCAATAATTTTATCATTTATTCTCAGTGACCATGATCCTTTTCTTTTAAAATAATTTCTAGCAAAACACAGTTTCTGTTCACAATGTTTGGTAGCATGTATCCCGTGGCCAGTTTTACGTAATCTAGATTTTGGGTCAGTATAAAAAAATTTTCAGGGAAAAATATTTTCACGAATGTTAATATAACTTGCCAGCAATAGATGAAGAACTCTTCCAAGTTATACCTTGATACCTTCAAGTTTTTTGTGTCCATTTGCCTTTACAATGTACTCTTGAAATGTCAATGTTTGGATAGAGTTGCAGTATACCGTTCCCAATTGCTTTGTTGGCACAGCCAATTTCTCCATTATTTCAATTTGATCAATGTAATCATTTTCATAATTATTTTTAAAGGTCATTTTTGTTAACCATGCAGTTAAAGAAAAATTCTCTTTATCTTTGATTTCATCCAATCTCTTCCCAACGCTACTCTCGATATCTTGCCGTTTTTCCTATTTGAATACTTGCACGCTTCAAACCACCATGATTCTCTACTTTTTTCATAGAGTGTATGAAAATCGGAAGTTCTCTTTGGGTTTTTTCCCATACTAAAAATGAATCGATTTGGCAGCTATTTTGTAGTATGACAACTTCCGGCCATCAAAGTTGAAAATCTTGAACTACTTGTAAGAAACGCTGGAATTCCCCAGTGGGATTACAAACTGTGCCTCAAAAAATTTGTGCATTTAAACCATGAATGCTTTAAGAAGCCACGGTGACTGTTGCTTTTAAGGGTAAATGTATTTTGAATGACTTTGGGCAAAGTTTTCCCTGCGGGTATGACATTTTGCAGACACCATAATGCTGGAGTTAGAAACTAATATCCAGTGAGGGTAATTTTTATAAAGGGCTTATTTGGAGTTTTTTGGAGGTATACGACACATTGATGATATGCTTTAGAGAGATTTTCAACAAAAAATAATTAAATCAACATGCAAGTTATTTGGGGGGGGGGGGGGGGGGGGGGGGGGGGGGTGTCCTGAACCCAAGCACCTGTGGATTTTACAGCATATGTATATGTAGGTGAGCTCCAGTTTCAAAAACTTTCTTTTTCAATATGGAAATACCATTGGCAGGCATCTTAAGCTTTTATCAAAAGCCAAACTTGTAAATACCCTGTTACAGATAAAGATATGGTGCAGGTATAGAGGAAATTCGAAACATTCCAATGATTTTTATACACCTCTCTTAAAGATATTGAAGAAATAACTTTTTTCTAACGTTTCATTCGTCTTTAAAATACATTCTATGATCTGCATTGAGGATTTTAAAATAAGATTAAATACCGTGAAACGGTGAATACGTCCCAAGACCCAACTCACCAAAACAGCATGATGATGGTTTGATGAATATCATACCCGATGATAATACCCAAAGTACTAATTGACTATGGCATAGATTGGGAAAATTTAGCAAAGGTGACATTAAAACAGTACCGAGATTGTAACTGTCTGAAAGCAATTATTAATGGTAATTAATTTTGTATTAATAAATCAATAATGGTAGGATAGTTTATTCAATCCAAAGGATGAAATACGTACATATAGTTTCATCAAAGTACTGAGAGTGCTAATAGGCAGAAGCATGCTTGCTAGTACGAAATCATACTTCAACTTCATCTATGATCTTGTGACATGAAAATCAATAAGGGTAATATACTTTTTAAAAGCCACAACTTCTCAAGTGTACTTGCTGTCAATGCTTCTCAAGACAGTAAATAATTTTCGATATTGTAGTAATCTGACCTTTGACCCAAAAATCAATATGGGTCACCTTCGTTCTTGGGAAAAACACTGTAGCAATGGTGGATATACTAACTACTAAGCAAGACGTTCTTGAAATATTAACCAGATAACATTTGAGCTATAGACAGAACCAAAATTTTGGTCCGTCCTTTTATAAAGGGACATAAAAATAGTAATTAGAAGCATATTTTACAAGAAAATGTTAAACACATCAAGTAAGTAGAAGTGTATCAACTAAATTACAGCAAGATATCAGGAAAAAACATCAGAGGTTGGAATGCCACATAAGCACATATATCAGTAATAAATTAGGTTTTTATTATTATTTTTTTAAAATCAGTTTTCTTTTATTTTATATTATCATAAATGATTTTTTTGAAATATTGAACAAGTACGAAGCAGATGAGGAAGATTCTGTGGTGCATTTTATTTCGAGTTCACTGACATATACAGAATCGACATATAATTGAAACACATTTTTGTTAATAGATAAAAATGTTGTCGATATATCTAAAGGTCGAGTTGGAGACAACAGTGTGTTCTCTTTTATAGAAATTGCCTCCATCACACCTTTTACAACTGTCTTTGTTGGCAGAATTTTCTATAAAAAAAAAAAAAAAAATAAAAAAAAAAGTTTGAGTGTAATATAAACTATATTATATATTTCATTTTATCTCATTCGTGTGGTATCACTAGTTTATCGAATGCCTGTTATATATAGCACTTCCGGTCCGAACAACTTTGAGGTCATTCCCGCTTCAATATTCCCTAGTTGCTTTCATGTTTATTAATAGAATAAACGAATAATATAAACTCCATAGATTTATTATTATTGTTTTACCTTTTCAAAATTATTAGAGTAAAACAATAACTAGAGCCATTCTAGACGTAACAAATATGAACATACAGTACTATGTTGTTGTCTCGGGAAGTCCTATTACCCCCCCCCCCCCCCTATCCAAGAAGATATGTGAAATTTGATTTTTTTAAAAGCAATGTAACTTAATAGCAAACACTTTGTTCACTAAAATTACTGTTTTATCTAAATTAAAGTAATATCAGTCCACTGTCATTGATCGTTGATGTGATTTTAAAATGTCGCAACCAACTTTTTCAAGTAAGTCAGTGATGTTACTTGGTAAAGAAATATAATAGTTTAATTTAAAAAAAAAAAAATGAAATAGTTAAGTACTATGTTTAATGATTTAAGGTAACCCCAGACTAGAATTATTATCTGATAAAAATTTAAAATGTGTATTTATTTCAATTTATTAAAATTAAAACTTATAAATTATCAAATAAAATATATAGATCACTACACTTTTTAAGATGCAAGACATCATATACAAAATCATATATCAAAGTCAATTTGCAATTTTCCTTCAGCATCATTATCAAAATTTCACAAAAACTGGTTGAAACTATATATAAGAGTATTCATAGTAATTTCATGATATTGTTTCTTTACAAAACTATTCCAAATTTCTGTAAAAAAAATAAAATAAAATAAAAATTAAAGAAAATCTATCGAATAATGAACTTCATAAAGGATTAAATGAAAACAGAGTTATTGCCCCTGAATTCAATATTTTGGTACATGTTATTGATTATTTATATATAACATAGATTTTTTCAATATTTCATGTTTAACAAGATATTTTACATCAACCAGGGGAAAAGATTCCAACAAAATTTATAGTAATAACATGCATAAATCTAAATACATTATTAATTTTGCAACATCTTATGATGTCACAGGAGTGTGGAACTACTTTAAATGCCTTCTAAAAACTTCATTGATGGGCATGAATAAAAATCTGTGCATCTGTATAATAGAGGGCCTCCTTGGCCGAATAGTTAGAGCATCGCGCTCAAAATCACAAGGCCTGTCACCTCTAGTCGGCGCGGGTTCGATTTTCGCTCGCGCCGATACATGTGAGAATGTTTGCCAGTTTACTTTCGTAAGGTCGGTGGTCTCTTCCCGGGTACATTGTATCTGGGTTCTCTCCACCTATAAAAACTGGACGCCACCAGATAACTGAAAAATTGTTGAGTGTGGCGGAAAACAACAATCAATCAATCAATCTGTGTAATATTTATTGCACTATATCTTTTCTCGCGAAGGAACACAAAAAAGCACGACTTTCGGTAATGAGGCATCGGGAATTATTTAAATCAGCTGTTTTGTTGTATTTGGGATCATCTCAAAACTAAAGTGATAGAAAGAGCGAATGAGATAAATATAATATCTCGGCAAGAGCAAATATCAAATCACGCAATGTTGATATCGTCTATATATCATATCATAGATGCGAATTAGAACATTTGTAATATTCCTTTGCAATATTCATAACTGACAATTATAAAGCTTATTATGGATTTCAAAGGAAAATGGGAGCTCCTTGGACCAATTCACCCACCTAAGTCACTTTGGCTCTGCTGTTGTGATTTTTTAAATAATTGTTTTCAATATTTATATTGCCATGAAGAATTTTGACCCCATATTGTGGCCCCAAAGGATCACTAAATAATCAAACTTAAATTCACACAACATGGGAAGTTTTAATTCCAATATTGCTACAATCACATTGTTGTTCTAGAGAAGGTCAAGGTTACAATGTCAGTGTACGAAATTAAAGGTGTTGCCACAAAATATCTTTATACAAAACTTTAAATAAATTTAGGGATATTGAATAATCAAATATACGTCAAACTATAAGATCAAGGTCACAAGGTTTTGTACATTTAAACGCTGTTTAACCGCCTCATTTAATCGCCTCTTACAACAAGTAAAGGGTATTGAGGACTTATTCTAACCTCGATCCCTACGCGATCAGATAACAAGGTAAAAAAAAACAACTTAACTTTATTGCCATAAAACGGTTATGTCACAAAGAATGCACATATGAAATATGAGAGTCCTATCATTCAGCATTCAAAAATAAGATTAAAATTTCAGACAGCCAGTACAACAATAATACCCACTCAACTTTTCAGTCACAAGGGCATTTAAAAATCTTGATTTCACACAATTGGGAACATTTGCAATTGGATATGATTTAATTTGGCCTTGTTACTCTTGAACAGACTTTGTTTTCATTAATTTTCTGCATATACCCTTATAAAACTTTGATCTCCTAGCCACACCCTACCCCTTATGTCTCTGAACTGAACAAACTTTAAATTTGAACTACCAGCAGATACTTGTATAGTAATAGGAATAATTATGACTGTGCTGTTGTTCCGATGACAATTTTACAGATGTTTCCCTATAAATTTATATAAATCTAAATTATAAATTTAAAACTTTGATCGCCTAAAGTGGTCCAAATCTACCCCCGGTGGTCATGATTTGAATAAACTAGAATCTGAACCGCCTTAGGGATGCTTGCATATCAGATACGACTAATCATTCACTGCTGTTCTTGATAAGATTTTTTTCCTATTGTGGACAACAATTTTCAATAATTTCAACTTCAACAATTTTCAACAATTTCTACTTTAACAATCCGAACAAGCCTAAATCTGCAATACCTGAGAACTGATTGCATACCAAGGTGACTAATCATAGCATTGTTGCTTTCGAAAAGATTTTTCATATACAATTGCATGCAAAACGTTAATCCCCATTGTGGCATCACTCTACCACGGTTGCTACGATTGCAACTTTGAATCCACTGTATATCATGAAACTGTCATATAAATTTCATCTTATTGACCCAGTAGTTCATGAGAAGATTTTTCCTATATATTCACATGTAAAAATTTGATACCTATAGTGGCACCACTCTACCTCCAGGGTGCATCATTTGAACAAACTTGAATCTACCCTGTCAGGAAGCTTTGGTGCGAATTTCAACTTTTCTGTGCCTATGGTTCTTGAAGAGATTTTAAAAGATTTTTCCTATACATGTACATCCCATGTAAAACTTTGATCCTTTATTGTTTAAAAGACTTCTTATCATGAAGCTGTCTTGTAAACTTCACCTTTAGTGGCCAAGTGGTTCTTTAGAATTGTTTTTAAAATTCAATTACCGTTATATCCACATGTAAAACTTTGATCCCCTAATATAGCCTCAACATACCCCCATCAGTCCATGATTCGTATAAAATTTTGATCTGCACAGTGTTAAAAACTTTTTTGCAAATTTGAATTTTCTGGACCAGAACTTCTTGAGGACAAATAACTCTACCTTATTTTTGCCTTTTCTTGATTATCTCCCTTTCAAGGAGGTAATTTTTTTTTCTTCATTTGAACAAGCTTGAATCTCCTTAACCCATCTGGATGCTTTTTATGAAGTTTGATAAAAATATGGACCATTGGTTCTAAAGAGGACAAAGTTGAAAAAAAAATATGGACCAGTGTTGAATAGTGAGACTTCCCCATAGCGAAACTTCACCCCGGAAGACTGGCTATATAGTCCCGTCCCCCCCCCCCCCCCCCCCCCCCCCGAATGAAGTCTGGCTATATAGTGATACTATAATGAGACTTCTCCCAAACTATCAATAGTGAGACACACACACCCCTACGTACTTGGTTTGGATTTTATTTTTAAATTGGATTTGATATCTACTGAGTCATTCCCTTTAGTTTTAGTGAAACTTCCACTACAATATACCAAACATCCGTGGGTGGTTGCAATTTTATCAAAGTAATTGATATAATAATTGAACGGGTAGCTTCTTTTATCAGTCTTTCAGCTATGACTTCAACTATAAGATCATAATGATAATGATATCATTAATCAAATTGATGCGAGCAGTAATTGAGTTATTGCTCTCTTCAACTGAATTAATGATATCATCAATTCATTTGAAGAATAATTGTTTTAGAGAGAAAACCATATAATTAAAGTTATCCTCAATTCAACATATCCACAATTTATTCATGATCTCTTTGATTTAAATGTTGCTCTTTTTAAAAGACTTAATGCGCGCATTAAGCTCTTTTACAAAAGCATTGTGAACTAAAGGTATCTTCAATTGAATTAAAGAGATCATCAAATCATTTATACCGAGCTCTAAATGAATATTTGCGAGCAATATTTCCACCACATTGAAGCTTTCATTAGTTGAATTGATATGAGCAATAATTGAATTGAAGTACGCATCAAATCAATTATTGCTCTCATCAATTCAACTGATGCGTGCATTAATTCAATTAATGAAGGCAATAATTGATTTGATACTTGCATTAATTGAATTGATGAGAACAATAACTGAATTGATGATATCTTCAAATGATTAAAGATGTCTTAATTATTTGAGTTTATGTTAATTCAGCGCTCCATACAACATAAGTTGTAAATACAACTTGCATTAATTGAATTGATGAGAACAATAACTGAATTGATGATATCTTCAAATGATTAAAGATGTCTTAATTATTTGAGTTTATGTTAATTCAGCGCTCCATACAACATAAGTTGTAAATACAACTTTATTCTAAATTCTCCGGAAGTAACACTGAATCACGTAGATTTTCCAAGGGGGGACCCACTGAGAGAGATCTACTTTATAACCCTACCAGGGCTTAGCCATGGACACACTGGGGCATAACGGCAGATTCTTCAGACCCATTCACTACGCCTCTCACTTCCACACCCTTCATAAGCTGATTCCACTTCTGATTGCGCGCGAGACCGGTCGCGGTAGCTCAGTGGTTAGAGCATTCCCTTCGTAACCGGGAGGTCGTGAGTTCGAGCCCCGCTCGTGCCATGGCCGCGTCAAACCTAAGACGAAAAATAGGTAGTAATTGCTCCTTCGCCAAACGCTCGGCATTTAGAAGTGAGAATCACGGGTCTTTCGGATATGACCTTAAAAACGGAGGTCCCTTGTCACGGTAGGCGTTGGCACGTTAAAGAACCCTCACTGCTACGACCCTGAGCGCTAAGCATAGGTCTAAATTTGTGGTACTTCACCTCCACCTGGTGACGTCTCAATATGAGTGAAAAATTCTCGACGGAACGTAAAACAAACAAACAATCAATCAATCAATCTGATTGCGCGCCATGACAGAACAATAGATACCTAAAATTAAATTATGATTACACAGATTGATTATAATGTGACACTTCAAACTGAGGTTGTCCTAGAGTCAAGATAAAATACATTGTGATTAAAATCAAACCTTCTTTAGCCCTTTTTTTATTTTAATTGCCACTTCACTGACGATAAAAATAAACAAACGAAATCTACTGAAGGTTTGATTTTAGTCTCACAGGTTAAAATATGAAATTTTTTCATTTTTAACACAGCCTCATGCACTGACCAAGAAGCCATATCGACTGATATAAAAATCGGTCTTTTTAAAGTTCGTAATCTCCGGACATTATATGTTGTGGTAAACTGAATTAAAATAAAGCATAAATAAAAAATAAAGCATGAAAGAAACTGTACTTCTATATTTCAATAAACACATGTAAATTATAGCGTAAAGGACTATTCCGGGTATATGTACTCAAGCAAAGGGAGAAGCCTCACTATAAAGGGGGAATACTGGCTATGTAGTGAGACTTCCCCCTTAAGTCTGGCTATATAGCCAGTCTTCCGGGGGAAGTTTCACTACATAGCACAGGCAGTCAGACGAAAGCCGAACAAAATGTGAATTTGTTTTTTTCGAAAAAGAATTTTTCCTGTTCCTGTACTGTAATTTCCAAATAAAGTTGTGTTTTGCATTCTGATGTATGGTAAACATTTGACACACTTTTTATTTTAATTTCTTGTCAGAAAGCAATAATCAACCATAAGAGTAAGCATAATTCGACATGAAACTAATCTTAAACTGTACAGGCCACTGCGACCAAATCATGTATATGTACATCATGTATCCCACCACCAGTCAGGAGAGGTTCTCCTCAAATTGCAATAATGGTAAAGACACTAATCACACATTTTAGTTACCTTTCGTATATCAAATAGAAGAATGTTGTAGTACTCCACGCAAGTTTGTTTCTTCAGTAATTAACACAGGAGATGTTATGGTGTCCCGATAGATCCATGTGCAACAGCGCATTTCTTAAATGTGCTATCACGCTAACACACAACACGCCGTCGCGCTATCACACAACACCCTGTCGCGCTGTCACACTTAATACACAACACGCCGTCGCGCTATTACATTAACACACAATACGCCGTCGCACTACCACGCTAACACACAACACGCTGTCGCGCTATCACACTAACACACAACATGCCGTCATGTTAACACACCGACGCGATATCACACAACACACAATCGAGCTAACATACCATAGCCCTTTCACACAACATGCCATCGCGCTGTCACATTAACACATAACATTGCCAAATCGCGTTTGGAAGTTGCGTCCGGAAATTAATAAATGCGCATGCACATTGATTTAGACAACATGGATGAATACTCATCTCTTGCAGGAAAAGAACCTGTTGCCGTGTTGGATCCCCAACTACTAATTATATTTAATATTTATTTTTAATTGTATGGTCAGGCGATGTAACTAGTAAGTATATTTTAATATATATTTATTACAAAACTTTATGGCCATGCGGTATCAATAGAGGAGAATCGTATCAGTAGGTATCTAGTACTAATTTGATTCAACCATTACTAATCATGGCATTACCTCTTCATATCGTATATATTGTATCAACGTGGTCAATAAGTGCAAATTAGTGTGGCAGATTTGATGAATGTTGTTGAAAATGATAAGTGTGTGAAAATCGATATTCGACGACCAAAACGTACAGGAGTTTTAACCACCACCACCACCCCACCCCATTAGTTACAATTTGAATTTCGATTTTTATCCAACATTGATCATTTGATCTCTCCCCAATAACATTTTTTCGGATGCATTTGAATGAACGGTTTCGTTAGATAATTAATGTCCAGTATTATATCAGGGTAGTTATATGCATTAATTAATGCCAATCCAAACAGCTAGTTTTGTATATGTACATTGTTCTGCCTCACAACTGGTAACGGGCAAGGTGCAGCCGATGATGAATAATTCTGCAGGTTGATAAAAGGCCTCCATGGAGTTCCAACAATCATTTCACAATGTAGTCGTGCTTGGGATCAACTGAATCTACAACTAACTACTCCCGTTTACAACCGCTGGCCTAGTGTCTGAGAGACGTTGGTGGTTGCAAGTACATGTGCTTGTTTCATATACTTCTTAAGTCTTTGAAATAAGTGCCTGTAAGTATTATTTGCAAGTTATTTTCCCATATGAATAATTTTTTTTTCACAATTTCACTGATGTCATGAGTGAATACCTCTCGATATGGAATAAAATGCAGAGAAACCAATACAAAAGTAATAATGTCCCTAGAAATCCCTCTCTTTCTCTCTCTCTCCCCTTATTTTTATCAAAATAAAAGGGGGGGGGGTGCAACCCGTAACCCCCTCCTCCTTCTACGTCTGCTAATGAATATGCACACTGCAGTAATTGTTATATATTGATAATTTATACCAAGTATGAAATACTATTGACAAATTAATGCCGAAGGCACTAAAGTTCTCTCTTATTCATTGTCATTTTGTATTGTGTAATATTGGGTATACAATTTCTTCATTAAAAGGAGGGAGGGGGGCTAATTTACCTTTTTGTGAATCGGATATACTTTTTTGAGTATTATATGGTAGATGATAGATTTCATGTAGTTGATGAAAGTCTTGTCAATTTATCACTTAATACAATAGCTGAGACACCAGTGTTTGCACACAAGAATACATAATTTTGCTGACTCATCTAACACGATAACACTTCACTTTTTTATCATAGAGGAGTCAAACCTAAAACGCAAAGATAGTTAGTAATTGCTCTTTCGCCAAACGCTTGGCATTTAAAAGTGGGAATCATGGGTCTTACATTAAAGAACCCCACTGTCACATGCGGAAACTAAGATTTAAAACGCCATTTTGGGATAAGTGCGTAATATTTACCATCATCGATTATATGCGATGTTTACAACAAATGATCATTTTAGCTGTTTGTTCTAACCAAATTTTATTTGCTGTAAGTGGATTATTCAATATATACAACTGTTTTTCTTGTCAGAAGTTTATATGAAAAATCTACCAGTTTCAGTACTTTAAGTACTACATCTACTGAAGGAGAGTGGGATTCGATTTTATTTTTATTTAAGTACCTCCACCAATCTATACTAGACAACCAACCAACCAGTTGGACCCTGTACGGCATATGTTCCATAGTCTATTGATTATAAAGAACGCGTCACAAGTAATTAAGAACTTCATTGTTCCAGTGTATTGATTGATTTATATTATTTAACGTCACGCTCGAGATTTTTTCACACATATGGAGACGTCACCATTGCCGGTGAAGGGCTGCAAGATTTTGGCCTATGCTCGGCGCTTATGTCTTTTGAGCAGGGGGGATCTTTACCGTGCCACACCTGCTGTGACACGGGGCCTCGGTTTTTGCTGTCTCATCCGAAGGACCGCCCCAGTTAGTCGCCTCTTACGACAAGCAAGGGGTACTGGGGATCTATTCTAACAACCCGGATCCCCACGGGGCTGTTCCAGTCTAATGTTCATCCTAATATTGTTTTTACGTTATTCGTTCCTACATTACAGGAGAAGATCTTATCAGGGAATAATTTTTTTTTACCGGGTACACAAACCTAGAAATTTGTGACATTATTCTTTTGAGACATGAATTGAAAATAAGGTTTGTTGAGAATTTCTGCTAGTGAATAAACAAATATACCTATGTTAAAGCAAAGCACACAAATTTTATTTATATGACACATCAGGAAGTTTATATATACATGTACATAATTAAGTAAAAATAGCTCAATCATGAATCTTGTTTGCTGAAAATTCCAGGGAAATACAAATGCTACTGAAGCAATTTCAGAATAAATAATTAATTTCTTTCTATATTAATATTAAAACACTGTTAAAACAGAATTATGCATTGTAAATGATATCTTGTAGATATATAATTACTTTAATTAATTTTAAATTCTATAATTGTACGGGAATATTGCTTTTTTTTTTACTATTCATTTAGTGTAAGACATCTTAAGAGGGTTATGGCAGTCATGGGACTGAAGAAAAGGAGAACACAGAATACACTGGAGGCATCTCATGCCATCATGGTTTGTATAATGCTTCTTAAATCAGAATTAACATATTGAGTCTGTGAACATTATATTTCAGAAGAAAACCTGATGCAACATTTACTATAAGGAGGAGTGTTCCAAAAATAATGTCATTTCACCTTTGTCGCGTGAAAATGATGTAAATATCTAACTGAAACCACATTGACACGTTAGATTGATCAATGAACCGTAGCGGAAGAAAATTTCATTTTCACAATTTCACTGACCTAGCTACTGTGTACATTGCTTTATAGCGTATTCATTACACTGTACTCAAAATGACTGGAAAAAGAGCAAACAATGCACTTGAAATTAGGGTCTATATAAACGGTAGGTCCTTATTTGGCATTAAACCAGTAGATATTCGTCGTGAGGTATGTGATATCTATGGGAATAGTCAAATTCCTCGTAGGTCTGTTTATAGGTGGGTTGCTACATTTAAAGCACCTCAAAGATGCTGCTCGCCAAGGTTGCCCTGCAACAGTTACAACCAATAATAATATAAAAATCCACCAAATCTTACAGAAAGACGCAAGATATACCGTGAGGCAATTGGCTCGGATGATAAACTTGTCGTCAGCACGTGTTCATGGTATTTTGAAAAAATCTAAAACTTAGAAAGATAAACGCTAGGTGGATACCTCATTTGCTTAGCGATGAACAAAAGAGAGTCCCTGTTGAAAATGCAAAGCAATTATTAAAATTGTATCCAAAATATACCAAAAAGACTTTTTATAATTTAGTTACTGGTGATGAGACTGGGTATACTATTATGAGCCAAAAAGTAAGAGTTCTAACAGAATCTGGGCATCTGAAAATGCAAAAAGTCCCAATATTGCTAAAAGATTACGAACTCTGAAGAAGGTTTTATATGTTATTTTCTTTGACAATGAAGACCCTGTAAAGCAAATTCCTATCCCAAAGGACAAAACCGTCACAGGCAACTTCTATAAAAGTTTATTAAAAAACTGAAGAAATATTACGAAAGTCGTCGCCCCAAAACAGGTATGAAGTTATCTCAAACTTTTGCAAGGCGCCTGCACACAAAGCACGCATTGTGACTGAGTATTTGGAGGCGGAAAAGGTTACTGTCCTTCCACAATTCTCGTTTTCTCCAGATTTAGTCTCGTGCGACTTCTTTCTGTTCCCCAACTTAAATTCCACCTACCTGGAAAAAGATACAAATCACGAAATGCCCTTGGGTCTGCAATTTATCAGTATATGATGAGTATCCCTATTGAGGAGTATGAAAAATGTTTCCAGAAGTGGATTAATCGTCTAAAAAGTGTATCCAGACCAAGAGTGAGTACTTTGAAGGGCAGGGACGAATAAAAGGATCAAAGATTAATAAATGTGGGTGAAAACAGCCAAGTGTCATTATTTTTGGAACATTCCCTGTATTTTGCATACTTGATTAAATGCTGGCTTCAAACTGCATAACAGCTGTGAGCTTTTACGATAAAAGATTACGGTGAGTCTCTTCATGAGTAAAAAAAAAAATACAATAATATGTTACATTTATGAAGTATTAATCATTTTCAAGTATCAGATACAACTTTAAGAATGATATTTCAACAAGAAATAGATGCATGTGGTCCAGGCTCATATCTAGAGTGTTGAAAGGAACTATCGAAGTTGGCCTAAACTGCATTTCCCCCCATTTTACACCAATTTTGACATGAACTTTGGTTTTACAAGGCAGGTCTGTCCCTAAGATTATTTTTGATAGTTTGATAGGTTACATTTACAATAGTATTTAGTAGGGGTACTCCTGCCTTGGGGTCAACTTCTCGAAAAATCCACAAAAAATATGGAGAACTGTTTTTGGAAAGCTGGTTCATATTTACACAGGTATTATTTATGCTTTGAATAGCTTCTGATATTCAGTCATTTTCATATGACTGTCAAAGACGAGACATATTGTGGTAAAGCGTTGTCTGGCAGTCCATATGTCTATCCAGACCATTTAGGCAAAATGCAAAACGAACCGTAAGCTCCAGGATCTTACAACTTGGTACATTTGATCACCATGGTGAGAGGAAAATGTCTATCGTTTTTCAAGGTCAAAGGTCGTAGTATCAGTTAATAGGAAAACTTTGTAGGCAGGTTACAGACCAAACTATTTGGGCTTAGACCATCAATCTTGGTACACATACTCCTTATGTCAAGTGGAGGATGCCATTTGTTCTTCAAGGTCTGAGGTCAAAGATCAAGGTCGTAATATCACTTAGTAGGAATACATTGTAGGCAGGATATAGGCCAAACCATTGGGGCTAGGACTATCAAACTTGTTATTCATGCGATGCAAAAGAAAGAATGTCACAGCTTGATGTGCATTTTACAATGTCTGAGGAAAGCAAGCTTGGAGCTTTTTTGGAGTTTTTGGCCTTATGACAAATTATCTAGTGATATGTTTGAAATGTTGGGTATTCATGAGCTTTAAAATTTAATGCATACAAGTCATAAGCTTTGAAAAATGGTATGCATGGTACTCAGGTTATCATTGAGGTCATGAACCTTTTGTTACCATTAAGGCCTCTTGTTATAATATTCTGATACTATTTCAGGACATTCATCAATGACAAGGACACTATCTGGAAAAATAGTCAACTTCTCAACAATATCCAAATCCTGCCGCATTTGTGTGCTTTCCCTAAACTCCATGTCATCACCTCTGCCACACGATAGTTTACTTTTGGAAGGTCGGTGGTATCTTCCCGGATACATTGTATCTGGGTTTTCTCCCCCACCTATAAAAACTGGACGCCACCAGATAACTGAAAACTTTTTGAGTGTGGCGGAAAACAAAAAAACAAACGATAGTAATATGAAATTGCAGAAGGGATGTTCAAAACATGCTTTTGAGTATTGAATCAGTTGAGAGACATAAATATCACATGCAGGTGATAGTGGAATATGGGAAGCTGAAGATTTTCATGAAATTGTGATCGTTGTTACAATGTTGTTAAGACCTATGTTCAATAAAATATTCAAAGGTGAATCAGATATGAAAGACTTTGTGGTGTTTGTTATTCCAAGTTCATTGAGATATATAGCAACAAAATATGAATTAAAATGAGTATTGTTTTTAGATATAATGTTGTGGATGATTGTTACCATGGAAATAAACTCGGACCTATCTAAGAGAAATGCCTTTTTTTCAAACAACATATCCCTTTAGTTCAATTTTAGAAGTTTTTAATAACTTTAATGTCAGTCACATACTTCCTTTTTGACAGGTTTTGGTGTCTCTAGTAATGATATGTTTGATGTTCGTTACCATGGAAACAAAATCACAAACATATTTAAAAAATAACCTTTTCTATTAAAATACATACAATACTTTCCATTTTACTCAGTTATGGAATTTTTAATCAATGTCATGCCAGTCCACTTTCATAATTTTTGACTGGTTTTAAATTATGATGTCTCCAGCAACGGTATGTTTGAATTTTGTTACCATGGAAACGAACTCACGAACCTATCTGAAAAATGCCTTTTTCTGATAACATAAATACAGTGCTACTTATTTCACTCAAGTTTAGATTTTTTAATTACTCTTATGTCAGTCCCACCATTCTATTTTGACAGGTTTTGAAATATGAGTTTTCCAGAAATGATATGTTTGTTGTTTATTACCATGGAAACAAACCCACGAACCTATCTGAAAAATGACTTTTTGTGGTAAAATAAATACAGTGCTACTTATTTCACTCAAGTTTAGAATTTTTAAATTACTCTTATGTCAGTCCCATCTTTCTTTTTTGACAGCTTTTGAAATATGATTTTTCCAGAAAGGATGCGTTTGATGTTCGTTACCATGGAAACGAACTCATGAACCTATCTAAAACTGACATTTTCTGTTAAATTAAATACAATGCTACCAATTTTAATCATTTTAAGAATCTTTTAATTACTCTGATTTTTGTTTTATACTTCCTTTTCAAACCTTTCCTGGCCAATTTCAGTGAATTCTGATATCTCCAACAAGGGTATGTTTGGTGTTCGAATCTATCTAAAAAATGTCTTTTCTGATAAAATACATGCAATGCTGTCTATTTCACTCATTTTTTAATTACTCTTTAAATACTTTAAATGCGTGACAGGAGTTCCAATATATACAAGATCAGACGAAGAAACAGAAAACTGCATAATTGCAGATATACAGAGGGCCTTTCGATGACATCATGAAGATGATATGGTTAGTTTTTAGGGATGTCAACGAGTATCCGGTTAACCCGGTACTCGATCGAACGTCCGAGTGTCGAATACTAAAATCGGTACTCGGATGCTATTCTGATTTATGTTGTTTTGAAATATTTAAAAACAAATATATTTATCAAGAACATCAGGGATGTAATTAAAATATGAATTGTCCATGTATATACAGTAATTATCGTCATCTACACCAGTAAATGACCGTTATCGCCCGTGGGTGTGTAATTATCGTGCCCATACCTGCGTTAATGATTTGTTTTTAATGAACATCGTTTATGGCGTTTATATTCTAATTTATAATATTTAGTTAAATCATTTGTAATAAAATGTGTTTTAATGTCATTTTTTTTTTTTTATGAATAAATACAAGAAAGTCGTTTGTTAATTTCACCGGACTTGAGATGTGGTTAATTATTAATCGGTACGAAAAATACACATTTATATTTGGATTTTACCGAGTACCCGGGTACTCGATCGGGAAACCGTCCGACTAACCGATTATTTAAAACATTTGGCCGATTTGACATCCCTAGTGGTTTTAAAAGCTTTTTGACAGGATCCACTCCTTCAAATCAAGTACAACATTCATCTTTTTAAAGTAGCAGTAATTGCATATTGCAATATAAAAGAGTATTTGATGAAATAAATCTGCAAGAATATGAATTATGAATTTCGGAGAATGTATTGTTTTTAGCTGTCCAGTAGCAGAAAATTTAAAACAAGCGGGTTTGGTCTATAGAGACGGCTATAAAGGGTTAAAAAGTGGATAGAATATACAAGTTGATAATAGAATATGTCTAGAATTAAGGAATGAAAAGGTATTTGATTGACCAATGCTGGAAAGTGGAGAAATACATCCCCAACCGTGCGTAGAAAATCTTGAGCCGTAAATTGCACCATATTTGCAATACGGGAACTGGATCTATAGCGTTATGGTCAAAGACTAAAATATAAAACCATAACGCTACAGTTCTACAGCTATAAGCATGCATGAATATAAAGTATTCCTGAAAACTGTAATACCATTTTTAAGAAGTTATTTAAACATTTTTATAACTAATTTGTCTAGCACTGTAAAACAAGAATATTTTTACACAATAATGCACATTTAATGATAGCTATTACGCGTAATATATTTATTCCATATGACTTTATCATTTTATCCCTTTATAGCAAATTCGTGCATGGATTTTAACTCACAAAAGTCTGGGCGAGCTCTTGTTTAAATTCCCTCTTTATCTTTGTTTTCTAATTTGGTGATTGTCTGTTGATCAGATCCACGCATTAATTCTCTCACATGTACAAAGTATGTTTAAAAATTAGACTTGGTCCAAATCAACCGAGGGGAGATGACATGCTGTGTTTAAATTACTTCTGATTTTGCTAAAATTTTCAGGGAATGCCTGAGATTCTGTTTTATGAAACTTATTCAAGACGACCTTAACTGATGTGCCATAGAATGGAATCAACACAGAATAAGACAAAATCTGCCGCATTGCCAGAAGGAAAACTGGATCTGATGTATTTCCTAACACAGTTATAAGGCAAGTACTGTATAATGGGTATTCTCTACAGTTCAACATTTGCAATTTGATTAGTAAATGGTAACAAATTATAATCTGTGTTTCCAATTTCTTTGTTTCCAAAGCTTTGTTTCAATGGTTATTTAAGAAGTGAGATACATTTTTTGAGTGCTATTGGGATATGACATGAAGTTGGTCACGTGATCTAATTCTATAACGCCCGAAGGGCGTTATAGTAGATTTGATCACGTACCAACTTCATGTCATATCCCAATAACACTCAAAAAATGATATCTTATTTCTTCTATTTATATTTCTGTTTCGATTTGTGTTGTTATGATTAAGCTTCCATACCTATGTAGGCAGACGATCGTACAACATAAGATATAGTTCGTTAAAGTTTGATCGAATAAATAATTGGGAACAATATCTTGGAGAATATAAAATATAAATATTTATGTTAGAAGGATTAAAAAAGATGAAACAAGCTGCAAAATTTAGGCCTGTGCTCGGCGCTTATAGCCTTTGAGCAGGAAGAGATCTTTAACGTGCCACATCTTTTGTGACACGGGACCTCGGTTTTTGCGGTCTCATCCGAAGGACCACCCCATTTAGTCGCCTCTTACAACAAACAAGGGGTACTGAGGATCTCTTCTAACTACCTGGAGCCGCACGGGTGGTTTTTGGAAGGAAGCAACGGTATGTTCATCGTTAGGACTCGTGGTTGAAGCATTATACCGGCAGATTTTGATTTTTTTACTTCCAGGGTGTGTAAGAGAAGGGAAACACAAAGTGAAAGAGGTTTTTCGTTCAATCGAGAAATTTCTGTTGTAGGATTTAAATAAAGACTCGCAGCGGTGCCCTGACTTAAACAATATGTTTCGAGCTCGAAACCAGCCTTGGTCATGGCTATTGTCCGGAAACAACAAGTTACCATAGTAGTATAACGCGTCCCGATGGGTGGGTCAACTGAGTGCACTTTTGGGATTCCGATGGGTGGGTCAACGGAGTGCACTTTTGGACGTTCAATTATCGATCGGTAAGGCGGGGGAGGGGTGACGTCATAATAGAAGGAACGTCATAAAGCTAAGTTCGCAGTCCAGTGTTAAAAATCCTGGTATTAAGCGGTGTTAAATTCCTTGTATTAAGCGGTGTTAAAATCTATTGTAAAAAATCCTGTGTTTTTTAAAAAAAAGAAGAGGTTTAGAAGTTTCAACATTTTATTTTTTAAAATTCAATTTAGAATACAACAAGAGAACAATACAAATTAGAATAAGTAAAAATCAATCACCCAAAGTCTGCAAAAAAGTCAATTCACTACTCTTTTTTACTTCTGCTCAGTTTCCTCTTCTATTTAGGAGGCTCCTCAGGGTTAGTGGGCGGTTCAGGGTTTGAAATGTCCAGAAACCTATAGTCTCTTTTTAAGGGGGGTTTTGTTCCAGGCACCGGAGGAATCAGATCACTGATTTCGGCTTGAGGGCAGTCGATAATCCAATGCCCCAGCTGGCCACACTTGTAGCAGGGATCTTTGTCTTTGCTTTTTTTCTCTTGGGTTTTCTGTGGGACATTTGGCGACCAGCGAACATTTTTCTTCCCTTCAATATCATCCAGTTTTTTTAACACAAGTCCCGTGTGATTCACAATTTCATTGTGCAGCACATTGATGCGGTTAACAATTCCGTCCAGGGTAGTGGAAATCAGGCTAAAATCTTCCTTGCTCATAGGTTGCGCATTGTACATGCCTATCTCTAATCCTGTAGCGTCCTGGGTATCAGGGAAAAAGAATCCCAGGCCTGGGTCCGTAGGATTCTGATTAGTTCCCAGATGATTATTAATCATGCGGTCTAATGTCTTCTCAGCGTGCTGGACAAGATCTACTTGTTTCTGAGCCATCTCTAAGGTTAGAATGAAGTCTGTCAATCCAGCTCTCCCTTTTATAGCATACCTGATTTGGCTAGACGCCAGGTGTTACGTGTGTTTTAAAAATACCTGGTCTAAAACAATACCTGGCTTGGCCAGACGCCAGGTGTTACGTGTGTTTTAAAAATACCTGGCTTGCCCAGACGCCAGGTGTTACCTGTGTCTAGACAATACGTCACGTCTGTCTAGACAACACCTGGCCTCTGTCTAGACGCCAGGTGTTGCCTGTTTAGACTTGATTTGGCTAGACGCCAGGTGTTACATGTGTTTTAAAAATACCTGGTCTAAAACAATACCTGGCTTGGCCAGACGCCAGGTGTTACGTGTGTTTTAAAAATACCTGGCTTGGCCAGACGCCAGGTGTTACCTGTGTCTAGACAGTACGTCACGTCTGTCTAGACAACACCTGGCCTCTGTCTAGACGCCAGGTGTTACCTGTTTAGACTTGATTTGGCAAGACGCCAGGTGTTACCTGTGTTTTAAAAATACCTAGACAACCTGGCTTGACAAGATCTAGACCCTACCTGGCTTGGCGAGAAGCCAAGATCTAGACCTGTTTATAAAATGGTCTATAAAATATTGAGTGCAGGTCTCAAGAACACTAAGTGTACATTCATACCTGAGGGATGAAAATACTTTGTTTTTAAAAAGAATGTAAACAGAGTTCATAAGAACAGTACGTGACGTCATAATAGGCTAGTCTGCATTCCAATGGCGTAAGATGTGCATGTTTTGACATCATTTGGCGGGAGATATGGTCATATTTTTTAGAGAGCTATATAGGTATTTTACCATCTATATAGAGTTCCAATGATATCCAATATATGTGTGTGTGTGTTTGTGTGTGTGGTGCTGAAATAATACACACTTGAATATTGCATTAGCACTAATAGGCAGATACACTGTGTTTACTACACATAAGTACCTCAGTTTTTTGGGGGGGGTTTTGTTTTTTTTTTAAACATTCAGTGTGTTTTGGTGAAAAATATTTTCTGAAAAGGAAAGTTACATCAACTGAATGAGCTAAATAAATATCGAAGTAATTAATAAATAATGAAGTAATTAAAACTTGAATTTGAAAAAAAAATGAACATTAAGATCAGGGATTCCTAAACATTTGCTCATTTTATCATGAAATGATACATGTTACTCTCCAATTTGAGAGAGAGAGAGAGAGAGTTCCAAATGGTGAGATGTTCATAAAATGTTGATATATTCAAATAATGAAAGCAAATAGTCACAATTTTTTTAACAAATAGTTTTTTATTCATCATGAGAGTTCAACTCACTTAGAAATTCTTAAATCGCAATGGATTTCAGCATGATAAAGTATTTATTATAACAGCTGTTATTGATTACATTACTTGATGATGAAGACCTTGTGTACATGATGAAATAACATGCTCATACTTGTAAAATTCTAGTAATCCAAAATAACAAGCTTATATGTGTAGTAGTAATGTAGTAATCCAGAATACATGCCAACTGTTGGTCAATTTTTTTTTTTTTTTATGCATTATAGTAGATCTACAAAAAGTTATAGTGCAGATATGATTTATAAATTACCTGGTAATGCTTGAATTTATGCTTAAAACTTGTATATAAAAATATTGAAAAATATTGGTACAGAGATCCTTTTTACTATGAATCTAGCATTATTACCATTTTTAAAATCTCCCTGCTCTTATTCTATTTGAAGGGTCTATTTGTTGCATTATTTACATAATCATCTCCACAGGCTATCTCTCTCTGCTTGTTGGGGGTGCAATCTAATTCTCTCAAATGAGAAAAGTGTAACACTCACCAGAAATGCTAGTATTTAATTGTAAGTGAGTAAGTGAAAGAAAATACAGTTACTGCACGGGTATTTCTGTTTATTGTCTGATTATGTATTGACTGAGCAGTAAATCATTTCAAACTGTGATCAAAGAAAGCATTTATTGACTAGATGTCATAAACATCTTAGAGACTACTTATACATTTTCTGTAGTGAATAATGTGTTTTTGTGACTATTAAAGAGTTAGATTAAGAACATAAACTGTGTACACTCTGGCAATATTTTTAAAATTATATTGAATTATTTTTACCTGGTATTTCATACAGAGAATTCATTTTCCTTTATAAATTATTTTAGTGACCTTTTCTCTTCAGATATACAACAATATTTTTTTATCAGAGCTTTAAATGTGACGATGTCACATTCCATACTTCTGCTTCTCATAATCTCTGGTCTATCATCAGCCAATTACCATGTACATTGTGTTCTTGCTTGAAAGGTCCTGCCCATTTTAAATGGAGATAATTAAGAAAATGAAAATTAGGTGGGTCATTAAAAAAAATTCTTTTGTAAAACTACAAGGGCAGAGATTACAAAATTTATATAAAAAAATTTATATATAAAAAAAGTTTCATTAATGAATTCATAGCCCCTGATTTTAAGTAGCCTCCAAGGGGAATGCAGTCAGTACAGTACTTGTTTAGGTGTAGAGGGGGGAATTAGGACCAATAAGCTGAAATAATTCAAGCTCTGTCATGTAGACTAGTGTAGATTCAAGTTTGTTCGTCACCAATCAAAATCAGATCCTAAGATCCACTCACGTAGATCACTACACCAGTGATTGGTCATCACAGGCCTTAGCCATAGTGATGGGCCAAATTTTTCTTTGTATGAACACAGTGACTCAGGTGAGCTTTGTGGTTCATGAGCCTGTTTTTCTATTTTAGGAGTGTGGCTGTTCCTGTGCAGGATGTATGGACCAGTCCAGGTAATTTGTATACTTGAAGTGATGCATAACTATCATGAAAAAAGAATTGATTAGCCATCTTGTAATCAAATTAAATTTTAAAAAATTCAAATCTATATTCAATGTTGCTTTGTTGCTTGAAAGGAAAAATGAAAAATAAGTCAAAAAACATCATATCCTCAGTTTTTTGATATGCACAATGCAAAACTAAACATAACCTGTGCTTGTCTTTTGGTAGTTTGGACCTGCATCAGAAAATTGTGGAGCTGGAAAGTGAATTACGAAGAAGTAATGAACATATTTCAAAGATTGGCCGTGAGTTGATGGACAGCAAACAAGTTGCCGACTACGAGGTTCTCAAACTCCGAGAGGAACTCAGTAAATTACGTGACAGATATGACAGGTCTGTTAACATATGTTCATATTGAACATATTTAAAAATCAATATTTAGGGTTAATCAAACATTGTGCTACCTTCTATTAACTGGTAGTGATTTGAAATTTATGATGTTTAAAATTTTAATATTTGCAGACTCTTTGAAAGCCATAAAAGAATTCAAAAAGTCAATCACAGTCTTGAGGACAAAGCTTTAAAACTTGTAAGTGTGAGGACATGTGTATTTTTATTTCTATTCAGTGAAATGTATGTGTGAGGACATGTGTATTTTTATTTCTATTCAATGAAGTGTATGTGTGAGGACATGTGTATGTTTTACTTTTATTCCAGTACTAGTCTAGATGACAATAGTTTATCTACTAGTATTATAAAGACATTAAACTATTTCCTTTCATCAATTGAAACTTCTTTCAAATTTTGAATAGAGTACCCAGTAATCTTTGATAGACTAAATCACTAAAGTGTATTTTACTGGGTTCTGGGTGTCAGCATGTCAAAAATTGATATACATATATGTGTACTTATTTTGGCGTATTTAAAATTTGGTGCTGTCGGAGCTAGTGCACTATTTGGTGTAATCATGATTTAGAGGTTTTTCTATGAATAAGAATGGATAAATAGAGATTTTAATCATAATTAGCAGTCTTACTTCACTGTCAAAACTGCTAAAATTTGAATCCCACTAAAATCAGCCCAGGTACAGTAGTCTAGTTTATTAAACAATAACCTATATAAAAATAGCAAATTGTTGCATGCAAAAAGTGTCTGTCAAGAATTGAAGAATGTTAAAAGTTGCACCTTATAAATGGTTTTCTATGTTTTAAATGTTGATCCTTATTTTACATACTATTAGGTTGGTGGGTTTGAGGAAGAGAAGACACAACTTCAACGAGAACTCGCTACCACCACATCACGACTTGTCGATGCCAAGGCAACCGTCTGTGAACTGGAAGAAGAAAATGTGAGCCCTGTTTGTTATTGACAGCCCAATAGTGATATTATTGCTCCTGAAATTCATGCTTTCTCATCGAAATCCATTTTCATAAAGTTATAAATTATTGGTTTACATGTCCATTCAGTATAAATGCTATGGCTAAGTTATATTCACAGGAGTTTTAATTTCACAGTTTTGGCCCTCAGTGAAAATAGGACAAGTTATATTGCAGCATAAAGAAAGGCCGAAATCAGAATGATGCTGCATAAACTGTACGGTAGTAAATGTATTTGCTGGGCTAGCCTGACTAAGGATACTATGTAACAGAATGCAGACATCACTGCTTTCTTTTTCTGCTTCCTGTTTGCATGTTATAATTGGTGGTAGCTTGTCCTTGCAACTGGCAACTAGAATTCCTTTGCAGTCTTTACTCTAAGCAAAATTAGCGTGGATGTGATATTAAAAAACTGGTGTTGCATTCAGAAATATTTCAGCCAAAATCAGCACATCTCTGTACTTGATATTTGTAGAGGTGTGGATTCATTTTCTGTTTCTATGTATTACATCTCTGCACTTGTTATTTGTATAGATGTGTATCTATTATTTGTTTCTATGTATTACATCTCTGTACTTATTATTTGTAGAGATGTTTATTCATTTTCTGTCTCTGTGTGTTGACAGGAACGCTACAGAAATGATTGCAACATAGCAGTGCAGCTACGACAGTGCAAGCCATCAGAATTTGTTGCTCATAAGCTTCAATCTGTAAGTATTAACACTTTTATGAAGATTTTTTAATAATACATAGTAAGCATAATACAGTAAAACACAGTTAGAGTGAACATCAATCCAGGGCCAGCCAAAAACAATTCATTATAACCTAACCTCATTTTATTCAATATCATTCTTGTTATTTTCTTCTCATAGGGAATAAATATCACTTCGCAATAAGCCTGAATTCATTATAAGGATGTTCGTTATAAGTGTGTTTTACTGTATTTAAAATAAAGAAAAATTATGTGGTGCACTGCATGTCTATTTCTAAAAACAGTTACTGTTGCATTGTATAGCTGCCAATTGATTTACAAGAGAGGGTGAAGAAACACATGACAAGAGAAGAAATCTTTGACTGTGAGAGTACACCTGACCCGTCAGAATCTCCCAAGCACGTCCATGTTTCCCATGGCTACGTTCCCTCCTACAGCCATGGTGTATTCCCTTAACAAAACCATAAACAAGACCAAGACTTCTAATACAAGGAATGGGGCAAGTGACAGGGTCCCCATGCATGTCATTACAAAAGCACTGACTCACCCTGAACCAGTGAAGAAACTGAGAAGGACCTATATCTGTCTGAGGTGTAGGAGTGATGTGGTCTGTAACAATAAAGAGACACAGGTGAACATGAGCAAGGAGACTTATGGAAACTGTGACAGCTTGAGTGAACTCCAGGTTCACAGACCATGCGGGCGAACTCAGTCTAACTCCTCTGAGAGTGAAATGTATTGAAGAATTTAAAGAGAGATAATTCACTTGGGATTCAATGAAAAATGCTCATTCATTGCAATAGATATTTACTGCCAAATGCTCAGTTTCAAGTTTTTTGAATCAAAATATTTAAATGTTATATTTTGTGTCCTCATTTTTTTTTTTTTCTATTACCACTGAATTACACTTTAATTATAAAATCCAAATTTAGATAATAAGATAAGGGAATTATCATTTATATGATGATGTTCATGTTCCAACATCTTATAAGAAAGGAATATGGAAGCATCATTAAAAATTCACCAAAAATGTATAAATATTTTAGATGCAATTTTAATTAAAAAATTAAAGTTTGTTCAAATTACACTGTATAGCCTTTGAAATTTAAAGCAAATAATATACAAACTACTGAAATAAGTGTGTAGAAAAATATTTAAACACCTTTTCTCAAAAGTATATTATAAAATGGTATTGTATATATACAGTGTTATAGCGAATTAGAATAACCTCATATTATGAAGAGTCAAGTTTGTTCAAAATAGAGCCTTGAGACCAGGATATGAGGCCATCACAGGAGCTCAAAGTTATACATGCAAATATTCACATGCATGTGTAGCAGAGAATAAAAGTTATGAATATTCACATACATGTGTAGCAGAGAATAAAAGTCTTGAATATTCACATACATGTGTAGCAGAGAATAAAACTTATACATATAAATATTGATATACATGTGTAAAAGAGAACAAGTTATACATACGAATATTAATGTACACATGTAGCAGAGTATAAAAGTTATGGATATTTACATATATGTGTAGCAGGGAATAAACTTATGAATATTCACATACATGTGTAGCAGAAAATAAGCATTTGTTCTAATCACAGTCCATAGACTCCATAGTTTTGAGTGGGACTACATTAAAGGTCAAAATATTAAGACAGAGCCAGGATTCATTTCTTTATAAGGTGATTCAGGTACGTGTTGTGTCCTTTTGATATTTGTTCTGGGCATTTGTTCATGGATACATTTTGTTCAGAGATTTTAACAGAGGCTGTTCATTTATTTTTTATCAAGTTTTGTGGAAATGTTGTATACTTTATAAAGCTATGCACCTGTTATTTTCAGATTGATTCATTCAGGTTTTAGACCATTTGTAGTTAGGTTTTCTTGATTTTCTGTCAGTATCCTTCCCCCCAGACAATTTTTGGGCTGTAATAGTTCACCATGTCTGTCTGTTTGTTGTTTCATCTTGTTAAGTGCGGATTCCAATTGGTGACCTAAGAGTTATTGTGTTGTTTAGATCAGATTTGATTTTTACACCATGAATATTAATAAAACTGGAAGTTAGAGGAAGTTAATTAATGCATCCTGTAATTTGAATTCAGGTGAAACATGTATAATATAGAAACTAGTGTCTTTCCAATCTTAAGCTATACAATATTTTCAAATATGCCTTAATATGGATGAGTTTTGCAAGGAGGGGAGGGGGGATGTTCAAATATGTCTTAATATGGACAAGTCCTGGGAGGGAGGCGGGGGTTGTATTAGTCCTGTTAGGACAGCTCTAGATAAAGTAGGCTTTATAAGGCCACTAAACTTACTTAAAAAGTTAGGTCCTTGTTTTTGATGTTGATTTCAGAAGGGATTTCTGTTGAAACTTGACTTTCAGTAGTGCATTATTAAAATTACATTGTTCTTCATGTACATTTGTCTGTATACTGGAGTACATGGCACTGTTAGCGATACTGTGTTATCTGTTGTACAGAAAATGTTTTGTATCAGGGATTTACTGTAAAATCCTGATACAGTAAAACATGCTTATAATGAATTCACACTTATTACAAAGTGATATTTATTGCCCTATGAAAGGAAAATGATACTGGATATAACAAAGTTTGGTTATAATGTACTGTTTTTTTTCCACTGCAGTCTTCGCGAAAACTTTTTGAAACCACTAGCCAGTAGGGCTAGTAGATTAACAAAGTTCACTAGCCCTGAAAAAAATCTACTAGCCCAAACAAAAGCTTAATAATCAAATTCACAACAATCATAAACTTTCTTTTCTTTTTAATTTCGTTCAACTTCTATCTCTACATTATATTCATTTATCAAGTAATCATTCATTGACTCTGATTGTTCATTGTCTAACTCCTCCTCCTCCTCGTCACTGTCTGTGTCACTCTCCTGTACTTCATCTAAGAGAACATTCTGGTCAGATACTCCCTGGAGTTGAACCTGATCGTCTTGTACCTCATCGTCAACCAACACAGGATCCTCGGTGGTGGTCATAGTTTCAACTGCTCGTGTTGTGGCAGGCTTACCTCGAACATAATTCAAACGTCTGGAACCTGGAGTGTTCTGTACAAATAAAGTTTTTAAAGTAAATTGATACACCTGTGTACATTGTTATAATATTCTGTTTACCATGGCTGAGTGTGTAAATATCTTGGATAATGATTTGATAATAGTGAATTCCAAAACCAAAAACTAAAATACAAACCATCCAATGTATAATGGCTTCATCAGGGTCAAAAATATCAATGGAAGGAGACTCGATTGCAATAAGAAGAAGGTCATCCAGAGTGCTGTTAGTCATCCTTCCCCTTCTCTTTCCCTTCACTAGTTTCATTGTAGAGAATAGGCACTCATTTCTGACAGAGGTTGCAGGGAATGAAAGTACCAAATCCATACATGCTAAAATGTTACTAAGGTCACTGCATCCATGATGGATTGTTTTCCATGTTAGGGTTTTGTTTACAAGTTCAATGGAATACCTAAAATCAAATTAGTAAATGCATATGGTGTATAGAACATAAATGATTGCATGTTAGATTCTGAATAATTCAAAACATCATTATTTTATAAACATACTTTTGATAGATCTCCGACTTCAGGATAATCCACTCACTGCTGCATTGATCCACATCAATACCAGATCTCGTCAGGAATTGTTCAAAATGTTGGCAGAGACATTCTACTTCCTTCGTTCCATATTCTGTAATTTTACAAACTAATAGTAATATTAAAGATACTCCACGTATTGTGTTTAATTTAAAGATACCAGATACACGTTGAATGCCCAGAATAGTAATACAAGGCAACAATAGAGAGCATGCAGCAGCAGTATAATATGAATTTTATAACACGGTTTTCTCCTTCATCATTAATATGTTTTTTCAAATAATTATATTCGTATTCATTGAATTGTTAGTAAGTTGTGTAAATATCAAACCAAAACCATGAAATTATGCCAGATTTTTTTTTTGTGTGTGTGCAAATTGATACATGTATAAATACTTGGAGAGTCAATGAATTGACATAATTTCTTTGGACAATCCAACATATACATGTATATATATAAAAAAAAAACCTCTGGCTACAACACGAACAATATCATTCAGAACAATAAACAAAATAGTCAGGAACAACATCAATTTAAATGTAAACCTGCTATGGACTCGGATTTTGGTAAGGGCCAATTTGCAAAAGATGCAATAGAAGTGGCATCGATTATTTCATTTCCTTTGAATCTAGAACATATCGTGTCTGTGACACTTTTGACTAATTGTTCTAGCAATGTTGATGGATTGCATGCACCAGTAAAAACAAGATGTTGTCCTTCATACATTTTACTTTTTAGGGCGTTCTCAGCAGCAATAACTGGCCTGTATGTATAAATATTGCAATATAATTGTAAACATTGTCAGAAAGTATCACTGTATGTGACTAAGTTATCCGTATCAACAAGGGTGACTAAAATTATTTAACATTAATTAGTATAATTACCCATTTCTCAATTGCGCCAGAACGGTTTTAGTTGCTTCAATCCTCACCAGTGCATCTGACATGACCAGTTGTTCACGTTGTAGGAAGAGAGAGAGCTTCATCAACGGATAAATAACCTCCTGCAAGATCAAATAATATATTAAGGATGAAAACTTTCTCAAATTTTCAATGATGTATACATGAAAATCTTTATCATATCATTATGTACCTTTAAGACGAGAAGAAAGACAACAATGTTTCCATTTCGAGCCAGCTTAAGCTACCCCTCTGCTTTTGGGTTCTGGTGGGAGGCATCCTCAAGTTGTAGGCGTACTACTTTATAGCTCCTGAAGAAGATCTTCAATGCCTTGTCCATATGTGGCAGCCACCTGGTGCCGCCAACTCTGACTGGTAGAATCTGCCTGACAAAATAATAGTAATACATCATGATGATAAATAATACCACAAATAGATAAATATATATATGTGAATGTATTCAGTCATATCAATAAAAAAATATAAAGGTACTTACTTTTGATTTAATGCAGAAAATGTTCTCTTCAGAGCTTTTTTCATTTTAGGAGACTTCCTGTACAGGTAGTATAGCCCTAGTAACAGAGTTATGGACTTCTCATATGACTGGGAAGATTTCTTTATGGCATCCTTAAAAGCCAATTCAAGCCTGTGAGCAACACAGTGTGTAACAATTAGGTGTGGTACCCTCTCTAAAAGCCGAGCAGCCAATCCAGTTTTACGACCTACAGAAATTAATGCATCAATATTGAAATAGAATATTGCAAAAATGATAGATTTAAAATGGAACACATTTGTTTGTTTGGAATTGTGAGTATTGTAATGTATTTTGATGTTTTAAAAAACTTTCTATATTTTTACCTTGCATATTGGACGCCCCATCTGCAGTGAATCCAACCAACTTCTGAAAGTCTAATTCATATTTCTCGAACATGTCCACTATGTACCTGAATATATCCTCTGATGAAGAGGATTCTGGACATCCAATATGTAAGAAAATGTCCTCAATCACTCCATGTGAACATATGCGTATAAAAAAGTTTTCAAGGTCTTCCCCGGTGAAATCCGTTGTTCCATCGCAGGAAAAACTAAAACACTTGGCTGACCGAATTTTTTCAATTATTTTCTGTCGTTCAACGTGAGCAATTGAGCCGATAAAAGATTTTGCCGCCCTGTCATTGCAGTAAGAATTCCCAACATCAAGGCCTTTGGTATTATCTAAAGCACATATAAAGTTAAAGTCATTCAGGCTTTTGCCATGTTTAGCAATCGCATGTGCTGTTTTAAATTTAGACGTAAGCTTTTCCTTTTCTTGATGGATCAGTTGCTTCAGACAACTAACAGCTGGAGCTTCTTTGCTTTCACCAACGGTATACTTGTGGCGATGGCTGTTCAATTCCTAACGAATTCACACACGGATAAGCAATTCACACATTTAATATACAATACACCTCATCATATAATACATTTACTGATTTACATAAACACAAGTAAACAAACACATTCAATGACAATGAAATATGCAAATAAATATGTAATTAAGCCCTATCTATCTAAATCACACAATTCAATAATCACCACATTGGATACAAATAAGTTGGAGCTAATAGTAAAGTATGGATAAACGCTACAGATCTAAATTCTAATGAATATAAAAAAACAAACAAGATCAACACATAAATCTGTTTATAATCTGTGATTTACTTTCTTATTCTTTCTAATGCCCTATTTTACTTACTTTACCTTTATCTCTAAACTCTCTGTATACCTACTCCTGATTCTATATTCAAATACTTAACCTATATATCTAAAACCTTGATTACTGTCTTCTGCTCAGTTTACTTCCTATTCTCAAAAGTAACAAACGTAAACAACCGGACTAAAAACGGACATGGACTAAATAACTAATCATGTTCTGATAAAAACGGATAACTTAAATACACTACATACAACAAATAAAATAAAACTGATAATAAAGCATAGTAATCATAAATCATGAAAATAATATAAAAAGTCAAATGTCATTGCGGATTCGCAACAATACTTGGCCTTGAAATGCACGTGCCACTTACTGTTTTCATGCTGTTTTATCGTCTCTAATTTAAAGTTTGAGGTACCCTTGACGAAATTCAGCTCCGCAATTCTCGGATCACTTGGATCCCCACTATCTTTGCACCATCGACAAAACATCAGATCCAGCGTTGAATCATAGTGCAGCCATTCCCTCTCTTCTTTCCATTTGGTCAGGAACGACCTCTTCCGCTTCTCTGATTCGTATTTCTTATGTTTCTTTGTTTGTGAGGCAGAGGCATCAGATTTTCCTAGCCTCTTCGATCCAGCTTTTAATATTGCAAAAGCGTCCGACATTTTTACTTAGTCATCGCGTTGTCATGTCATCAAGACGCTTCTCGAAGTATTTACGAATTACGAATGTGCTACACGGGCAGATGAACACGAATGTGTTACACGGGCAGATGAACACAAGCGGTATTCTCGCGAGATTATACATACTGGGGTAAAACATCACCAATAAACAATATACTTCCGGAATAATTATAATTAATAATAAACCGTATCAAACTACGAAAAATTAATCATAATAGTTATTTACATTAAATGTAAAATGCCTTATATATTTAATCACATTATACCAATTTTTTGAGATACAACTGGAATGAAATTACAAATTATTTGGATAGGCTAATTTTTTTTCTTTAATCATAAGGTAGATCTTTTATATATATATATATATATATATATATATATATATATATATATAAAAGGAAGTTTTCAGAATTTTAACTGAACTTGTTTTGCACATAACATAAAGAGTATCAAACACAGAGCGTTGTGTTTTTATATTTATTTTTTTCTGAAAGGTTGGGGGCGGGGGGGGGGGGGGGGGGGGGGGGGGGGGTGAGAAAGATGTTATCTAAGATTCTTGACATTCAAAAGAAAAAAATTAGGACCAAAATAATAATAGTAATAAAATAAAAAATAAATAAACACAAAAACAAATTGTTCTCCATTCCAAACTTCAAAATATTCAATAGATGGTGGTGGTGGTGGTGGTGGTGGGGGGTTCTACAATGATGTGTCAGCCAATGTATCTTACTTTAAGATGTAAAGTAACTAATGAATGAAGTAAATGAAAGAAAAATTATGGAAAATCAACTTTATTAAAATCAAGTGTCCCCTCTCTGGTTTAACATGCCAGAGTACAAGATATCTTATAAGGATTTTGAATGGGAATGGGACAGTAACTACCTAGTAAAACAAATTTTTAGGAGACTAACAACAGTTTACTTTTAGGTCCATGCTATGTGCAGTATGATCATACCGTTATGAATATTAGTATCTCACCAGTGGTCATCTCAAAAGCTTGCAGAAATTAGAAACAGACCATTCAGAATGATTTATGAAGGTGATCAGTGGGGAAATCACCTATTTTGAAATTATAATTGGTGCTAAAATATTTTTTTTTTTCATTGGGTAGATGGGAAAAGGGGTATGCAAGTAAAATCCATACATGCTATCCACAGTTCAGGTGCCTGTGCACTAAACTACTCCTGACACCACACAAGTACTGGTGTCTGTGACAGTTTTACAAGAACATGAAAAACTGCATGGGAGATAATGGCATTGATGTCACCAAGGAATTATGATGTCCATCTGCATGCATGGAGTGGAAGAAAGGACTGTGCTACGGGTGTTCTACCTGGACGTGGCATGGAGGTTGTGAGGACATGTCCTGATGCTATTTGTGCAACAGAATGCGGTACCACATGACCTCTGCCCTTGTTAACCTAGTACACAGATTCCTGAATGACAGTTGGATCTTTGCTTTTCACTATATCAATGCTTTTAAAGACCATCAATTTTTTCATGGCAACTTGCAAGAAATGTAATAAAATGAGAAAGTCTAATAAAATGAAATGCCCACGAATCTATATACTGTAATCATGATGAAGTAAAGCTTGTTTATAAGGAATTCCTTGGGAGACACAAATTCAAAAATACTTTTAATCTTTAACCAAGAGTCCTTATAGCAAGATTTTTTTTAAGTTAAACAATTTCATTATAACATGCAGTGAAGTTTCTTAACAAATTAACAAACTCCATAACATATCATAATAAACTTGGTGCTAATGACAATAACTCCTGAATTAGGTTTGGGGAATTTAATACCACAGCGCAGAATATTGTATTGTAAAATGTACAGATGTAAAGCCCTGAAACAGATTTAATATAACAAAAACAGGATATCACCAAGTACATTAATCAGTAATAATATTGCAAATGGTTTCACCCCATTTAAAATTCTCACTGACACAGAAGTATTAAAAGAAAGATAAAAGAGAAAATGGTTTTGCCCAGTCTTAACTTCACCCACTGACAACATCAACACAAAAAAAAGGATATTTTTGTGTATATAATACATGCAGTTCAATGAATGATATTCAAGGGCAACAATTCTTCAAAATACACATTCTGTTTTGAACATATTTTCTTCCACAGTCACAAGATATACATCATTAAAACTAATGTGCTAATATGTGCTTATCTTGGAAAAGATTTCCACACACATATCACAACCTAATAAATGTACGGGGACTCTGTAGTTTAGATATATTTTGTCTAAAAATACCTATTCTATGAAATCAAACTCATTAACACTGAACAAATTAATCAAATAATGGATACTAATAACTGTGAGCATAAAATGACACAAACTTTTCAATGAATATGAGAAAAATCCATCCTTAAGGTGGTTACTTACATGTATGTTTTCATATATATGTACTGGTTAGAGAAATAAAGTAGTGGATTGAAAAGTTTCAATTGAAATAAATTGAGATACATACTTTGTTAAGTATAGATTTAATACACACTATTGTACATACACTTTTTCATTAGGTTCATTTGAGCTGATAATAAGTATAAGCAACAGTATAAATACAGGTTTTTCATAGCAAAATATAAATCTATTCAAATACATGATGGTCTTAGTATAGTTTTTCCATGATGGGTCCAGCACATCCATTCATATTACTGGTCATCCCATTTCCAACAATCTAGACATTACTAAGCAATTGGTTTTCTGCACACCAAAAGGCACATAAGGCTACTATCTTGACCTCATTCCATCTTCTCCATCCTATACTTCTTTCTGCTTCTACTCTCCTTCTCCAGGCTGTTTTTGGTCTCTTTGTGCCCATTTCCTTTCTGGTGTCCACACTAATGCTATCTCACAGATGTGGTTGTAAATAATGTACTATCAATGGATTATCAGTTTAGTTAATGCAAATATCAAGAATTATAAAATGCGTACACAATTTGTTCTCTGTTGGTGGGCATATATTTTGGTTGTTGGAGAGGAACCAACTGCAATGGCAGATATGATGCTACTGATCGAGTGATGAGACAGTCCTGCTGTGTCCACTTTCCCAGATGTTGGATTTCTTGTCTCCCATTTCTGTAATTTACAAAAAATGATAAAGAAAATCAAAGTTTTATGACATTGCATTCACTAAATTTTTCTTTCTAGATATCTCAGCATATATTTTTTGGTAATTAAAAAAAAAAAAGACTTTAAAAGTTCTTTAAGTCATCTTCTTTTGCTTTTTACAGTGTGCCCCCCTCCCCCCTTTTTTTTTTAAGTGGAAGGAAATCTGGGTTGCATTCCACTTCAAGTCAAATGCCATGGTTAAAAAAGCAGCATGGTAGATACTTGATAGTGGGTCCAAAATAGCTTATTTACCTTCTTCATGTTTAAGGAAACTTCCACCAAAACAACTTTATCATGCTGGAATTTTACAAAATTTACTTATTATATTTATAGCTTAATATAATCTTTAACATGATTTAAAAAAAAAACTTACACCCTTTTTTTTTTTTACAATTATATTTAGTACCTTAATTTGTTAATTCAAACTGCTCAAACACACACAAGTAGATACAGCACCTGTGCATTTTATAATTAGTTCTGGTATAAACACTTATTGATCAATTGGATTTAATCTAATTGTTTAATTATCACTATCATTATACTTCCTTTCACCAAATCTAATCAAGCAGTGCATTCCTCCTATTTTCATCATAACACTACCGGTACCCACTCCGGCCTTAACCCCACTCCCCTTTCATGTATGTCAATTTAATAAAAAACTTTACAATATCAAATTTGGGATGTACAAAATTATAATGACCATTTCAATGTAATGACACGATAATACTCAGAAATTAATTTTTTCGGTCTCCCCTGGCCCCGTTGTAAAATGTGTAATCTCCGCGCATTGTCTCTGCGGAGTTGTAATTCTCGACCTCGCTGTAAATAGAGTTGTTGATTTAAAGGTCATAGGAGACAATATTTGGAAGAAATTTTGTTATGCCCGAAAATAAATTTCTTTTCTATCACGACGTATCATAATTGTTTTACACATATTTGCATGGTAACTGACTCTATTATCCGTCAAATGTTGCCTTGCTCTAAACGTATCGTGAAAGTATGATGACTTATCTCCCTTTGTTGATGACGTCAAAAGAGACCACTTTTGACGCAATACGGATTATTTACACTGACGACACAGCAAGAAAGAAGCAGGAATTAGATCTCAAAATGGTTCAATGCGTTCCGTTTAATTGTAATATTCGGAGTCAAAGGGGAGTATCGATGTATTTGTTTCCAAAAGATCCAAAGTTCAGGAGGATTTGGGTGCGAAATCTTCGCCGAGACGGATTCTCAGTCACGGAACATTCGAAGTTGTGCGCCCGCCATTTTATTGCTGACCAGTTCAAGATACACCCTGCCTTGGCCAAAAAATGCGGATACAAGAAGCTTGATCTTCGCCCCGATGCCATTCCGACTTTATTCGACCTTCCAAACGAGAAAGTTGAAAAAAAAACAGAGGACGTCTACAGCCTACTTCAAGCGAAGGACGATAGAGGTAATTAAATTAGTAATAACGTTGTCGACACACGTGTAAATGAATTAAATGGAAAAAAACCCACCAAAACCAAATCAATATAGTACGTTACTATATGTGCCTTTCTATAAAAGTATAAAATTAATTTGAAAATATTTAACATGCAAATATATCGCGAGAATAATAAAAACAAAAATGACACGCCCCCATACACTTTTTTTCATCAAACTATGTACAGGACTTCGGCACTATATATGAGCTATGAAAAAGTTATCATAAATATGTAGCTAATTTATATTGTGAATGGATTTGTAAACTCAGTTTACAACACAAGTTTTCGCCACAAATCATCATAGGCCTACATTGAATATGTCAGCCTCATCCCATTCCCAATATAAATATTTAATTGATTTCCTTATCAAATCAATTAATCGATAGCGGTCCTATTGAATTTGTAAAAATTTGTATATTAATGATATTATACAAATATTTTTTTTAAAGGAACTTGGCAAAATTGTATATGTATTATCATTAAAAAATATATAATATTTATAATTAGGCTCTAGGAAGAATTGATGATGGGGCAGATGAAGGGATGACTCTGATGGCGGAAATGAAGCTGATGGCAATTTGGTACACAACAGTGAAACCGGTGCAATTGCATGCAACCTGGAGTTTTCCACTGATTTGGTATGATATCAATCAAAATATCTATAGTTTTCAACTATTTGTTTTATAATATCAATTCATTTCTTGCCCTTAAATGGATAATTTTTTTTTCATTTAAAAAAATAAATCATATTTAAAAAAAGTTCAACACATTTTAATTTAGTTTTTTATGTAACAGATTTCTGAAGCAATGGGAAAAAGTCATTTCAACGCCTTTACCCAGACTTCTCCAAATCAATGATCAATGTGTAAGTGGAATTTATTAATACCTGGGTACATTATACTGACATAATACACGTACTTTGGAAATCCTTTAAAACTGATTTTTTGTTGAGCAGGAACATCAGAGTACGATGACTCAAGTGAGTCCGGAGACAAGAGATATTGGTATTCAGGTTGACATGGTCCTTCCCAAGCTGTATTCCATGATGATGACATGCTCTCATATTCAGACTCCGACCATTCTGACATGGAGTGGATGCTGCCTGAGCACGAGAGTGAGGATGAGGATAGTACACTAAAGTCCAACATCGACATGAATGACGACACCAAATTCATTGTGTACAAGAGTAGTCTGGAACATCTGCCCCCCCCCCTCTGTCACAGAGCACTCCAAAACCCCCGAAGCATGTGACTGTCCAGCAGCACGTCACACGTTTTAATAATCTACGTTAATAGGTCTGTTAATTATTCATTAAAAGTATTTTTACATGTATACTGTCCAATATCCTCTCTCAACATGTTATCAGCTTATGAATGATGTCACCAAAAAACATACCAGTATTTTCTAATCATACTTCTGACATAAACATGCCCATAGATCATACATGTATATAATTTAAGATACAATGTCCATAAACATTGTATAAAATTTGAACGATCAAGAAAACTACAAAATAATTTTGTATAAAGTTTTATTTTTTCATTATTTTAATGTTCTTCTCCAGGGTAGCGAAACCCACAGTACTGCTGGCTGGGAAACTTGTTCCTGATAGCTGTCACAACACAGGCTGGAAGGATCCTCCTGTTGTGTCGTCCGAGGCGCCTCCAAATAAACCTCACAAACCGTCGATAGGCAATGTGTCTATAAAGTCTGAAATATGAATGCAACTTTCAAATTTATGCTATGTTTAAATAAACTACTGGGTTGTTATTTCCCTGTAAAATTTGTTTAACAAATTTGTTTTGTTTTGATATTTTTACAATTGATCCATTATTAAAGAACTTACTCATGGACTGGTTCTTCATCCCCTAGAGGCCCATTGTCTTGAATGTACTCGTAGTACGAGAGTTCCAAAATGTGATGGTTTAAGCAATTAACAATAAAACTTTCATGCTCAGTGATGCACTTCAAATTTCCCTGCTGGACCTTCCTAGCTACTTCTGGTATCCCCAAGCAGCATCTACATTCTCTGGCTGTATCCATGATGATACAGTTGTTACAGTTGCACCTTTAACAACCAACAGATCAATAAAAATACAATCAAAATGGAAAACGTTAAAATTATATGGTTTACTTTAACATCTTTTAAGGACAGAGCTTTCTGTAAGATTGCCTACTTAACTCATGTATAGAGATTATATTATATAAGTTGGTTTACAAATTGTGTATCGGGTATACTTTGAAATATGATTATTTATTACATTTTGCAGAGGAAATTCCGACCAGCTCAATACATGTTTTTAATTGAGAACTGCGTGAATAAATTATGAAATCGGCTAAGGAAATCATGAGTAAATTTATTAAATGTGTGTTTATATGCATAAAATGATGATTAAACTTGTTAGATTTCTTTACCAGTCAGTGTTTCATGGAACCGGTGCAGATCGATCGACATCTTCTTCATCCCCACTTTCTTCCGATGAAGATTCAACTGAATGATTCCCATTCACGATAACAGGTTCAAACTGATATCCCTGAACAACAAACTCGGGACCCTCATCAAATTCTTCCATTATGAATAGTTAGATAAACTGATTTAAACTCCGCCGATTATTTCCCTATGTCTTCGCTTTGATAAACAAATTGAAAGTGGTCTCTTGTGACGTCACAAAATTGTGAAATCAAGAACGATAATCGGGGAACGATTTTTTTCTTACCTATGACTTTCGGCCTTTAATTTTATATGAAAATGGACGAGAAAAAAATGTCTCATATTTTTTATGAAATGTATATATAAAGCTTATATTTTCTAAAGAAAAACCTACTGTTAAAATCCGTCTCCTATGACCTTTAAATATTTCAATCGTTGTTCTATATATTTTGGTAAATCCATTATTCGCTCAGACATGTTGCTAACTAATGACAATCTGAGATGTGTATTGCATTTATACTGATTGTGACGTCAGTCGATTGTGACGTAAGAACATAACATCATTTGTTTTCACCAGTTTTATCTAAAGATAGAACATATTAAACACAGAACATTTCAAATTACAAAACATGTTAAATGCATAATTTCCATACATAAGTCCAACAAATATGAGTTTTTAAAATAGGGTCCAACACGTGTTCTACTTCCTGAATCCTACGCTGAAAACGAAATCGACCAGCGGCTACAGTCATCCAAGGACTTTTCCGATCTTCTGCAGGTAATAGATACACTTTATTTTTCTTTAAATTAAATGTCACATATTTTTTCCCGGACTGTTGTCTCTTTCTGGTAATTTCATGAACGATCTGAGGAGATATTCCGCAGGGTAAGTATCTGTCTCCATGGGTTGTTCTGAAGTCTTTTCTCTTTGGTTTAATTTCCCGTACATGGCCGTGAGATATTTCACACGGTGCGTCTCGATCTCTCCAGCTTTGTTGGGGTTGGTTTTTTTAACTCGTCCGCTATTATCTGTATAAACATAAATCCCATCCATGAGATTTGATGCGACATCAAATATGGGTACTACTAAACAGAGAACCCTAGCAATATTTAATAAATTTGAGCAAATACTATGCATAATTCAGTTAAAAATTATCAAATATATATTATTTTGTTAAAAGCATTGATAAAAACCATGATTTCCCAGAGTTATTATAAAAAATTAAGGAGAAAACAGTACTTCGAGTTGTAATTAATTTCGGTAATCTCGATCCCGATTCTATTTCCATTGTTTTGTTTTCACATATCGAATGGAAGACTTGTTATTTTGTATCTAATAATTCATTCTTACAGTGTTTTAAGTTTATTTATTTATTTTATATAAGCGTAGAACTCTTAGCCATTCAATCTGGTGCAAAGCAGTCAGATGAATGTTACCGGATCCTACGACGGGGACGTGGTTCTACTTCAGGATCCATTTTTAATTTTGCATTTGTTTTCATTTTTTCTTTATTTTTTTGTTTTCTTTTCATTTTTTTTAAATTTTCTTTTTTTCATTTTCTTTTTTTTTTTCTCTTTTCATTTTTTATTTTCTTTTATTTATTTTTTTCTTTTTTTGTTAAATGAATAAATAAATACAATGCATCATTTTCTCTTTTTTTTCCTGTTCTTTTTCAGAAATATAATTTGATATCATTGTTTTCTTTCTGTTGGCTTCTTTTTTCATCGTTAGTCAACTCTGGCCTTTTTGGTCACGGTCTTTGTTTTAGATGATTTAACCCTTTTGAGTTGTCCTGGCTTTTTTGCTATGTTAGGCACTTTTGGAATTTTCAGACTCCCATCAGTTGAGATAATTGTTTGTGAAGGTAACGTGAAATGCAGGAGCCGATAGAGCCGACGTTGCCTTTGCTCTGGTGTCATATTAACCCATACTTCATTTGAAACTTTTAAAATTTCCGCAGGCCCATTTATTTGAAAATCTCCTCTGGAATGCTAGGAATCCCTGAGATTCTGTGTTTATGTTGCATCCAAGTTTTTCAACAGATCTACTAGAGAAGGCACCTTCATTATTCTCCAATCTGTGTCTAATTTTATGATGTTGTTGTAGGACTCGTTGTTATTATTTGTCCACAATTTTGGAAGCTTGAATGTTGTTCTCTTCCTCGGTTCATAGACACCTTTTTTAACTTTGACCAGGAAGTTTTGTAAATATGGCAAGCCATTCATCTCTAGAATTTCTTTTTCTTTTTCGTTATATGCTTCACATTCCATGACTATGAGTCCTGAGGTTGAATTGAAGATCTTGTTGGCGATTTCGCTGACTTCGGGACTTGTTAAACTGTTCTTCAAATTGTGGACAAGATTTTCTTTTAAATGCCTGGTACAGAGAGTGTGGATTGCGGCTGGGAAGCAAGTTTCAATAGCATTTATTAAGGCTTTTTCTCCGTCCCGAAAACAATCTTGGACTGGTCAACTCCATTCAATGCACTCTGAAGATGTGACAGGAATCGTTGATATGTGTGGAATGTGCCATCCCAATGAAGATACATTGGTCCCAACATTATTGGCTGCTGACCGGTTTCTGTTTTTACGATATTTTTATTTTTAAATGTTGAAAGTGTGAGATAGCATGAACCAACGTTGAAAGTTCTATCCAGTCCAATGATGCAGCCGTTTGCTATGGAAGTTTTCAGTGCGGCAATTTGTTCCTCGGAATAAACGATTACATTCGGAGGCTTATTGCTTGAAGAAGTTACCACCTCTTTAATGAATGAATTGTCTTCGTAGTTTTTGTTCAAGATATTATTATATTATTATTATTATTAATTATAAAAAGAACTGGAAAATATTAGAATATTTTTTTTACGCTATTGTGAAAACAGCTTAAAAGATGCAGATGATATATACTATATTTAAAATATTTAGTATTGTTTTTTTTAAATTTACTTTTACTAATTCATGGTCTATATAAAAATAAAAAAAAATATTCTAACTAAAAAAATATTCTAACTATATAAGCAATCCGCGTACATTAACTTGATATGCTTTTTGCTCTGTTTTATCGTAAGTGGAGTGTCGTGAAGATTTATATTTACAATATTACATTCATACATCAATTTGATACAAAAATACATTAAAGAAAATCCCCAAGTTAGTAAATGGGCCTAACACATTAGTCTCCTTTCCTTGTAATACCCGGCTGGGAGTTAGGACACATGTGCAATGGGTGAAAACTTCATATAACATACAGTTATATTGCAGTTAACCCCGAATGTCCAGAAGCTCCCGAAGGAACTCAGACACAGATATGAAAGGTGTATTTACATGTAAAAATAAATAAAGACATGTACTTAGTTGTCACCGTTATGTATCCGTACATGTTATACTATACCTGAGCAATTCGTAAAATTTTGAATTAACATTTCAAAGTTATTGCAAACGATAGTTATATATACATTTTTTATTTATTAACAACAATTACCTCATGATTGCATAATCAGCTTAACCAAGTAAATTATAACGTTAAATTACATAGAAAAAACTGATAAAACGGGGAAAAAATCAAGAACTTTTATACTTACTAATTCTTTCATGTGCTCGATGATGAGACGATAATGGCAGTTTTTTCTTTGATGTTGCAAGCAAGAAAAACCATTGTCTGCAAAAATCTTTAGAAATATTTTCAGCAAATTGGTAATCTTGTCTAAAAATATCCATATCTTTGAATTATACCACAGCGAATTAGAATTTAATTGTGCTGTGTTTATTTAAAATAAAGCGTAATTTATGTCGGCGAGTCACGGTAAATATTGAAGTGCATGAACTAATTATCTGTCCTTGCTCACATATCGGCAGATAAATTACTAAAGCTTAACCTAATCAAAACCAAAGAGAAAAGCGGAAAAACTAAAAAATTAAAAAGTTCTCTTTCGTAACTTCTTTAATTTATTTCTAAGAATTCTGCTTAGTAGTAAATTAAATATGGATTTTAAATGAATTATAACTGTGCTGTAAATTTCTTTAATGGGTGATCACAATATATAATTTTTTTAGTCTATATCTATTACATTTATTTGTCAACAAAAAACCCTGATACTTTAGGATCTTGAGATTTTTGAAAGAAAATAAATGAATAAATCAGCCGAAAAATAATATTCGTGTTCATTTTGGATCGGGATCGAGATCATAGAATTATCCGAATCTATATTTCGGCAATAATCAAGAAAAAAAACCAAATGTAAATCAGATTTTTACAATTGATATTGATTTTAAATGATATATTTAATATATATGTATATTCATATGTTATTTGTGTGCAATAAATAATTAAATATTGCTAGGGTTCTCTGTTTAGTAGGACCGCATCAAATATTGACAGAAGTCTGAATAGTCTTGTACGGTGAGCCAAAATATTTCGTCTTCTACAAAATATTTCATGAAACGAAATAGAACACTACTTTTCACTAACTCGATATACTGTAATGCCTCCTCACGAATTTGATCGGTGTTGTTACTATCAGCCATGATCACGAAATAATGAAAAGTTAAGGTGTCAGTCCTTTATACTCGACACATTCGTCCCAGATACGATTGATCTGTGACGTGTTTTCGGGCATGCGCTTTTTCATTTCTTCCCCCATGAAATGAATCAACACTAAGGCAGTGCATGTAGAATGGTATTTGAATAAATACTGACAACAGTCCAAATACTGGTCCATGGTCATAGGAAATACTTCTGATATCAGTAAATCTTTTAACGGTGATAGATCTGTTGTCATCAGATTGATCCAATGTGATACATTCCGCGGAACTTCATTCATCTGTAAAGTGTTTAATTTATCAGCGAGCTGCTCCATGACTTTTTAACTATGATGAATCATATCCATGAATCCTCTTTGTATACTGTCTAATAAAATGACATCAATATCTACAGTTTGTTCTGGATGAATTTTCTTAAGTTCCTAGCCATACAAGTAAATTATAATGAGACGTCCCGGGTTAGTGTCTGTAGCTAACGAATTAACAATTCTCTGAAAACTGTCGATATTTCCAATCTCTGGTATCACTGATTGAACGTAAGCTTTAGCGGATTTAAACCACTCTGAATTCTGAACAAGATGTACACAATGTCTGATATAACTAACACCGTCTATCTTAGTCGATCCACCCATACTGTAGAAGTATTGTTAAAAAAACCTGACGCGCCAGGTATGGTGTAGGCGCATTCTCGCTAAGTCCAGTGTGTTTGTCTAGGTAACGCTGGCTTCTGGCCAAGTCAGGTAGGGTATGCCAGGTGTTGTCTAGACAGACGTGACGTACTGTCTAGACACAGGTAACACCTGGCGTCTGGCCAAGTCAGGTATTTTTAAAACACACGTAACACCTGGCTTCTGGCCAAACCAAGTGTTTTACATTAACACCGCTTAATACCAGGATTTTTAACACTGCGGACCTCTGACGTTCCTTCTATTGTGACGTCACCCCTCCCCCGCCTTACCGATCGATAATTGAACGTCCAAAAGTGCACTCCGTTGACCCACCCATCGGAATCCCAAAAGTGCACTCAGTTGACCCACCCATCGGGACGCGTTATACTACTTACCATCATCATAAAGTGAATCTAATATTAGATTGCCATAATTTAAATATCAAAGACATCATATGAATTCGCCATACTTCAGAAGTTGCAAACGGTATTTTTAAAAGATAAAACTGAACGGTATGGTGAATGTTTCTGTTTTATTCATTAATGAAATTCTTGTTTGTATAGAAAATAAATTCTCAGTAAATATTGTGATGCGTTTTATTTAATTTGTTTCCGTTATGATGTCAAGACAGGTGAAGGTACCTAATACAATTGACTCAAATACTTTTGAAGCAGTGATTGTATTCATACGTTAAAAAAAAATGTGATCACGTGACTGACTTCATGCTTTATGGAAAAATTGAATGTCAATTGTTAGTAGTGTCATACAAGGCAAAACATTGGCAGAGCTCTCGCCTCGTGAACGGAAGGTCGTGAGTTCGAGCCCCGCTCGGGCCGGCCGTGTCAAACCTAAGACGTTAAAATAGGTAGTGATTGCTCCTTCGCCAAGAGCTCGGCATTACGAAGTGAGAGTCACGGGTCTTTCGGATGGGACCTTATAAACGGAGGTCCCGTGTCGCAGCAGGTGTGGCACGTAAAAGAACCCTCACTGCTAAAAGCCATTAGTGCTAAGCATAGGTCTAAATTTGCAGCCCCGTCACCGGTAATAGTGACAGTCGCCGGATAGCTGAAAAATTGCTCAGGCGACTATAAATAAAACAAACAAACAAACAAAAAAAACCAAACATTATGAAACTCAGTAAACTGCCATTTGTACACTTAGAGATGCTGTTTTCGCTCTACATTCTCTAATAAGCAACACATTGTGTAGAAAAGTTATTATATTATATGCTTTTATATATTTTCAGAATCCTTTGGTTTTTATTGTTAGACCTATGTTATTGGCTCAAACTTGCAAAATCTAGCATTCAAGGCTACAAAAGCTTTGAATAATCAGGTGAAATATTGTATTGATATAGCAGTTTAACTCAATGAATATATGTAAAATAATGTGGAGTTAATGCAAGGGGAAGTACTGTTGCCAAATTTATGCAATTTATATGTAAACGATTTGAATATGCGTTTTTTTTAAAATTCTATGGTTGTCATAAGAGTTATCTTCCTCAAATTTATTTTAGATGCAGATTTACATGGTACTTTTTTCAGCACAAGTCAAGAGACAATGAGTTAAATGTTGTACATTGTTATTATAAAGGGCAGCATTTCCCTTATGTTTGTTTGTTTTACGTCCCGTCGAGAATTTTTCACTCATATTGAGACGTCACCAGCTGTAGGTGAAGTACCACAAATTTAGACTTATGCTTAGTGCTTAGGGCCGTAGCAGTGAGGGTTCTTTAATGTGCCAACGCCTGCCGCGACACGGGACCTCCGTTTTTAAGGTCATATCCGAAAGACTCGTGATTCTCACTTCTAAATGCCGAGCATTTGGCGAAGGAGCAATCACTACCTATTTTTTGTTTTAAGTTTGACGAGGCCATGGCACGAGCGGGGCTTGAACTCACGACCTCCCGGTTATGAAGCGAACGCTCTAACCACTGAGCTACCGCGACCAGTTTCCCCTTATGTAGAATAGTTTATACTGTTGTACAGCTTTGTTACAATGTAACAGTTAGCTGAAATTGTACAATTAGATATTTACATTTAATTGTGAAAAATACAAATGTAGAAATTGGGCTGATAATGTTGAGAACAATTTAGTAGATTTTGTATTTAATGACATTTGGACAAGTATATTACAAATTGTACAACAAATAGTCCAGTCAATTTACGATTCTTTTGCAATTAGTTGCAAGTTTGACCCTTTTTTGGGCTAATTTGACTGGACTTTTTGATCAAGCTAAGCAAGATATTTTTTCTAAAATTGAAAACAATGTTCATTTTACAAACATTTAATCGAAAGATTATACCTGTTATTTTAGAAAACCAATTCCTTTAAAGTTGCAAAGTGTATATCTAAAATGCAATTGTCCTCACACCATTTAGTACTAGAAACAGCTTAATATTGCAACACAATCAGAGCAAATATATGTTTGATTTTGTGTGTAAATAGTGTTGAAGACGAGTATCATTTTATTAGCTCACCTGAGCTGAAAGCTTAAGTGAGCTATTCTGATCACCTTTTGTTTTTCATCCATGTTCCATTCAGACTGATCTTCTCCAGAACCACTGGGCCAATTTCCATCAAACTTGGTACAATCATCCTTGGATGAAGGAAATTCAAGTTTGTTGATATGAGGGGCTGTGTCCCCTTGAAAGAAAAGGCAAAAATAGGGTGGAGGCATTTAATCTCAAGAACCACTGGGGCAGAAAAGTGTATATTTACATGAAGGCTTCCTGACAGATTCATATTTGTTCAAATCATGTTTATGTGGGCCATAAAGTTTATATATTTACAAGAAAGCTTCCTGATATAGATTCCAATTTGTTCAAATCAAGGTCCTTAGGGATAGCATGTGGCCACAATAGGGGATTTTTATATGCTGATAGGTAGGAAAAATCTTGAAAAATATATCTTGAACTATTTAAGCTTGGGCTTCAATGTTTTATGCAGTCTTTACAATAAGATCCTACATGTAATGGGTGTTTGATCTTGTGACCTTGACCTGGAAATTTGACTTGCTTTCAATAAAAATCTGACCTATTCAGTATCTCCTGAATTACTCGCCATTTTTTATATAGATTTCTTACAACAAGGTCTTTCATCTGGTTCTATGACCTTGGTCTTATCTAGAACAGCAAGGTCATGTTAGTTGTATTGGTGTTGAGGCATCTCTGTGTTATGTGAATTTGATAGGGCTCACAATTTGTTATGTATTATATTCCTAAACATATCAAACAAAATAAGAGTTACCTTCTCATGAACCTGCTCTTCCATCAAAGGTATCACAACGGTAAATGTCCAATCAAAATGAACTTAGTCAATTGTAGTTTCGTATATTTAAAAGAATAATTTTTTAATGTGTGATTTTTCTCATTTCCCCTTCTTCTTTTCTCTTATTTTTTGTACCCCTGATTAGGAAATTTTTGTGTAATTTGTAAAAATAATCAATTGTTTACAGTGGGACTATTTGATGTTGCTAGCTGAGGCTACTTCCTGAGGAGCACTCGGGCTGTTTACACACGTGAAAAACATGTGGATTTGAGGGTAATCTTGTTTGCAGGTAAAATTCTTTAGAAAATGCTGTGTAGGGTGTCGTGTTTTTTTTCTAGTGTCAGCAGACGAGAGAGGTAACAGAGGATATTTCCAAGTGCGTTATTTGGTATCAATTTTGTAAACTCATTTTTAATGATTTTTTCCCCTCTATAGTAATATATAGTGAAAATAATTACCAGTGTGATACCAAAGCAATGCTTATCACTTGCTGAAGTCAAGATAACTCATGAAACCTTGAAGACAAGGATACTATAAATAATGCTAAGTTTAGGGAGAAGGGAAGATACAGACTTTCCAATGCGATTACTGGGAACTGCAACAGCCAGTAAAAATTTTAAGAGATCAGGTTGACATTGGCTCATTTCTAAAATGACATCGTGAAAAGATGAATTTTAAGACTTTGATGATAATTTTTACTTAAAAGATAGCTGTCTGCACTCCTAGTGCATTTAGAAGATGCAATCAAATCTATTTCTTTGGAAATTTTCTTTACAACTTCTGACCTAATTCCAAGTCATCAAAAAATAATTAACAACTTCTTTTGTTATACTTTTTAAAATGAAAGTAATCAAATATGATTTTTGAGGAAGTGAAAATTCATATTGTTTTGAATCAATTATAATTGGAATCCTGAAGAATTTTTTTCTGCTGCTGTAGGTGAATCTCCAAACTGAGCCTGAATATCTAGATCTGGATCTAAGGTGAATTGATTCTCTTCAATAAATCTGAAACAGAGACTATGAAACATGAATATATTGGATGTAATATTTCAGAATCTTAAGTTTTTTCATCAGCATAGAAAAAAAAATTAACTTGTAGTAAGAAGTAGAAAAGATAAACTATGTAGTGACATTCCTGTTTATATAATATTGATTTTTTGAAAGGTATCCAAGTTTACTGCAGAACTAATAATTTAACACCGCAAATATGAAATATGAATTGTAACTCACAGTAGATGCATTCAAAGACTTCAGTCTCTGAAAGAAACAACCATGATGATGAACTTACGATGTTGCATATTTTCATACCGAGTTGATTATAATGATGACAGGAACATTAAACTTCTGTGGACAAACTGCAGATTTTATTTTTGATGCCATTAAAATGTCAAGGAAATACAATATATATATTAGTCTGTGTATTGACAAAGACCTGCCAAGAGCATCTGCATGAGGGACATGGAATTGTAATGGTCCAATTATTCGCAAAATCTGGAAATGCAGGAATCTTTTGAATGAATAGAACATGTCCTTAAAGCTTATATATGAACTATATGCAACTTGATTACTTTTCACACACACACACATATATGTATATATATATATATATATATATATCTGGGTGTAATGTGTCCCACATACCAGAATTCATTTATTTATGATTTGTAACTGCAGTTCATCCAAAAATAATAAAAACTGATAAATAAAAATACAAAGATGATAAATACTAATTATTATAATTCACACTTTCTCATACTTTTCGGGTGTAGCACTATCTGTAGACAAAGACAACTCTGATTGATTGATTGATTATATATTGTTTTATGTCCCGCTCGAGAATTTTTCACTCACATGGCGACGTCACCATTGTCGATGAATGGCTGCAAAATTTAGGCCTATGCTCGGCGCTTATGGCCTTTGAGCAGGGAGAGATCTTTAACGTGCCACACCTGCTGTGACACGGGGACTCGGTCATCCGAAGGACCGCCCCATTTAGTTGCCTCTTAAGACAAGCTAGGATCGCTGAGGATCTATTCTAACAACCCTGATCCTCAAGGGGCAAAGACAACTCTGTCTGAACTTTAAAATGCATATGATCTACAATGTGATCCTGATTTTCTAAACTGCCTTGAAAGTCCTCCATTAATTTTTTTACTTTGGTCATCCTGCATCTACACATCTGAGCTAATTAAAAAAATTCTAGAACTGAGTACATGCGGATCAGTAACACTAATTTCATCTCTCATTCCTTCAACCTCATTCAATATCAAAATTAACTTATTAGTTTTTAAAATACATTCTTCAATGCAAAACTTTAAAACTGGATAGTGGTCCTGCTATATAGTCTAAATGAATACATACAAACCTCGGGCATCTTGGGAACAGAAAATGAGGTAACCTCCCAACCCCTCATTTTTTTTTTAAACACTTTAACATTATTAGGTATTTTGTAAATCAGATAATATATATTGGGCACCTATCCCCAACTATTTAGTGAATTACAAACATTAATAGTGAAAGACTACAAAGAACCAAAGTAAATAAATTGCTCAATCACTCATAATGTGTCTCAGGAAATTCAAACTCCATATTTTACTCCAACTGGAATTATTAAACATCTGTCTACTTCTACTGAAATACATGACAATAAAGAAAAGGCCCATTCTTGAACAAAATCACATAAGGACTATCCACTGTCATCAATAGACATAGTCATAGCATTTTAAGGAATGTCAATTTTTATTCACTCGTTCCATAATTACTTGGACATTCTCAAAACTAAAATTTCAACTTTTTCTTGGAGAAAATCTAAGAACCTCATTTACACTTCAAATTTCAATCACCCTTTCATACCCCAAGAGTATTTTGTGGTATGTTTGGTTACCAACATTTAAGTAGTACACCTGTTTGGTTGAAACTAGCCTACTGATTTGAAGAAATAGAAAATGTGAAAGTTCACAAATTAACTGACAGCAGGTACATTTAGTCAAAAGGCCTGTAGCTACAAACAAGGCTTTCTGGTCATTATCATTACATGTCTGAATTGGTACCTGTCCTTTCACTATTGAATGTCTTGTTTAACTCTTCTGAACATCTCTGCCAAAACTTCATTGTGTTTGCTTTGGGAACACCTCCCGCAGTTTTGACAAAATTTTCAATAAATTCTTTCTCTTCCATGCTCCAAGGCCTTCTCAACTACAAAATTCTTAACTTTATAATAATATACTTACATTCTGAGTGAATACTTCTGCCTCTACCATTTAACAGCATTTTGTAATAGAAAGCATTTCAAAATAGTGAATTAACATTTTGCAACAAAACATTTTTATGAAGAGAAATGAATTACTGATTTTTCATCTGTTTTTGAATTGCTTTTGCTGAAAATTGCTTACAACAATGAACATATTCAAGAAGTTCTTACAGTTCTCTTGGAATCTTGGACTGGTGTTTCACCAGTTGGTGATGATCTATTTCACTTTTCTGCCATTAAGAAATTTCTCTTCTCTCTTTCCTTAAAATCAGCTTGAAATATCTTCTATCTGCTAATATAAATATTTTCAAAGTGACATACTGAATTTACAAGAAAAAAAAAAAAAAAGCACTGGCAGAAAAAATACCTTAGTAACAGTTCACTTTATTCAGAACTACACACGACTTTTAAAAAATGTACTGGATAAATTTCAAGTGACATCCTTTAAAATGAATTTGGAAATTTCAAATTAAGCCAGATTTTTAGCAGAATTCCCTCTAAAAACCCCAAGACAAGTCAAAGCAGTCTTCACGGTCAAGTCTTTCATTTATAACTGGATTATAACTATTTTCATTTATATCTCAAAAATCGTAGTTTTTTGCACACATGTTCAATAGAGTTTTTGGGATTTTTTATTCATAGAATACCGTAGTATTGTTATCTTTATAAAAATTTTATATGAAAATTTGAGCATAGGCCTATACAGTTTGCTAATAAGAATATATACAAGGTGGAAAATTTAATAATTCGTATAACAGAGAAATACATTTATGCTAGTAAATTCTTAAATGTAAGTGAATTAAGTATAGAGTTGTTTAAAAAAAATAGCATTTATAGAATTGCAGTAGAAAAACTTTTGTTGCTGAAAATCTGCAGGCATAGGGGATTTGACACACACATTATCTTTTCCTCCTGTATGTATAACTATGTCTTTCACGCATGAATGGATGTTATTAGTGTCATGTGATGCTCAAGTATGTATACCAGTGTGAAAGTCAAATAATAATAATGATAAAACATTAGGCCTATACAGACAGAATGTATGGAATCAGCTTGGTGCTGTTTAATACTCTGATTGAAGTTTACTATGATGTTGATTTAATGGCATTTTTTATTTTTTTTTTATTTTTTTTTACATTTACATGTATTGGGTCTAGTGCATACGTATTTTTTTCCATGACAAAATCTAACATTTTTTGTAAAGAAAGACAGGGGCTTTGGCACCTGTTTTATTCTGTCATGAATTGTAATGCAACTACCAACCGGTTACATAACCTTAGAGTAAGTTACCCAGCCCGCTTTTAAGAACTTGGTTGATTTACATCCATCTACGCATGCGCTAAGTTGAGTGACGAAAGGGCGGAAGTGGGTTGAGAGTAAAACTTCATCGAATTTCTGGCTTTACTTAACAAGGAACTGTTTATCCGTTATATTTTGACGTGTGTTGGGATATCTACAGGTAAAGGTAATGTCTCTTTTTGTACTTTAGATTTCGATATATGCAATGTTGACAGTGTTACCTTTAGACTGAAAGTAAAGTACTAAGTAAAGTACTAATCTTCGTGCACGGATCCAGGAATTTAGAGCAAATTTTAACTAGGTTTTATAAATTTTCTCTCTCTCTCTCTTTTTTTTTAATGAAAGTTAATAAGAAAAGGCAAAGATATAATTCGCGGTCCCTCCTTTGGAGCCGTAGTTGAATATTGTGCTATTTAACAGGTTGGGAACACTACCCCTATAGCGAGATCGAGCTGAAACGCGATTATCCCTCTTTAGCGAGAGAAAATGTATCCCGTACCACCAAGAACATCTTTTCGTGATAAGAAGAAAAAGTGCTAAAATGTATGAAACTACTGCAAATTTATTTAAAACAAATACACGATATGCATTGGATTACAGCATCCTGCACTTATGCGCAGCAACATTGATAAAAAATTTCTTGACTGTGTTGTAAATTTCATTGAGACAAATCGCGGCAGGTTAAGTGTGTGTCACACTGAATCAGCATTGCACGTAATTTGCCATTATTTTCAATCTGAACACCAAAACGCTCGTTTATGGTAATGTTTATTTTCTTGTTAATCGCGTTGCAGCGAGATCTCACTAAAGGGGAAGTGTTCCCAATCTGTTTAAATAGGCATAGCTGTAGAAAGTACATTGTATAGTGATTACCCATGGAGGGTAGTGTTGTACCAATAATCAGAAAACATTGATTGTTGAGGAAAAAAACCACCGATTTTTATGATCGATTATTTTTTTCCATAATCGATCATCGGATGTGTATACACTTCTTAACTTCTTATAGAATGCATTCTGGAATTAGTCCATTTCTACTTCTACAAAGCACAAAGATTGCAATATGAACTCCTGAACATACATAACTGTCCTAAGTAAAGAATTATTTAATATAAAGCACAGAAAAATTCACTAGATTTGGATACCCACTTCTGCACCTGCCCGGGGTTGAACTCGCAACCTGCAGAACCAAATCTCTGAGCAGCCTTTGATGAGTGCGTTAGACCACTAAACCATCTACGCAAATAATTAAAACTTGCTTTTGATAATGATGGAATTCTTGGCACATTGTCACTCACTACATGGTCATGGAGAATGGATATTTGACATAAATTTAGAATCATGCTGCATTTGAAAGATTGCCATGAACTTTTGAACAAACATATGTGTGTGAGTATGTAAATATACGTATGTAAATGAAAAAAAGAAATCATGAAATACTTTGTAAGCTTATGCTTTTAAGATTATAATCTGTAAAATCACATCGGAAGCAGCAACTGATTCCAACCGATGATCAATTATGAAAATTGACTGATGTCCCATCAAATTTGCATGGCCTTGTCACACCTTTGTTGCAGTTTAGCTCAGAAAAACCCATAATCAAGAAACTAGCAATTACATGTAATAAAGAGTATATCAGGAAGGTTGCCGGGTATATCAGGAAGGTTGCCATCTCTAGACGAGTAGTTTGTGATTTCTCATACTTGATGTTGGTGCAACAAGGATATCACTCGAGGAGTACATCATGAGCACATCATGAGCATATGTATTTTATCGCTGTGTGTTTTTGTTGTTTTCTATATCAATATATCAACACATAACTTTGATGATGCTGACATTTTTCGGTTACCATTGTCGGATAGATGTAACCATCACCTTTCGGGTTTAGTCCAAGCAGGACTCTTCAAACACCCAATCAAGAAATCTAGGATTATCGTCGGTGGTAGAGAGAAGAACCCTAAGATGTACTTACTATGTTTAATATCTCTATTGCTTGCAAATTCAAACGACGTCCATACAAACCCAGGGCCAGCTCTCGGCAGCTCATACCCATGTGGCACATGTGATGAGCCGATTACATGGGAAGACAAAGGGATTATGTGCGACACTTGTAACCAATGGTACCACATCAAATGTCAATCTGTCAGCTCTAGCACTTACGATATCCTCGCAGAAGACAGTGCCGTTGCCTGGGACTGCATAGTATGTGACTGCCCAAACTACAGCTCTGTGTGCTTTGAACTAGTCCTATCCACAACAAAGCAGTTTAGTGTTCTCTCTGATACATCACTGCACAGTCCCGCTCCACATGAATGTATCCGACCTGTACATGCATCTACACCAGACAGGGACAGACGCAAACAGAGAAACATATCCCAACCACTGAAGATTCTGACAGTTAATTTCCAATCTGTTAAATCGAAACAAGGCCAGTTGAAAAACCAAATCGAAAGTACAAAACCGGACATCATCTTAGGTACTGAGACCTGGATCGACGGAAGTATCACAAAGAACCAAATATTGCCGTCTACCTACAACGTATACCGTAAGGATAGGAACACCAACGGAGGAGGAGTGCTGATTGCCATAAGCAATAATCATCTCAGCTCATCCGTCCCAGAACTGGATACCGACTGTGAGATCATATGGGCCAAAATCAATCTGGTAGAATCCAAAGACCTATACCTGGCCTCATACTACAACCCCAAAACATCGAATGAGCGCAGTATTGATGAACTTGGGAGAAGCCTTGGAAGAGCCAACTCCATAAACAATGCGCTAATAATAGCAGGTGGCAACTTCAACCTTCCCGGATGGGAATGGAAAAGTAAATCTCTAAAACCTAACACGGTATACCCTAACATTCACTACAAGTTCAACGACATCCTAGATGATAACAGCCTTGTACAACTGGTGGAAGAACCCACAAGAGGATCTAACATACTAGATCTTCTAGTGACCAACAATCCATCTAGATTCACACGTATTAAGACCATCCCTGGATTATCAGACCATGACATAGTGTTCTCGGAGATTGACATTAAGCCATCAAAACGAAAGCAAACACCACGTAGAATCCCGCTCTATAAGAACGCAAATTGGGAATCACTGAAATCGGACATGAACCTAACCCATCAAAAGATCATAGACATGGAATCTACAGGGGGAACAACTGAATAACTCTGGCAGACTTTCAAGGAAGACCTTGAACACAGTATCTCAACACACATACCTCACAAAGTCGCCAAACCTAAAGATAGCCCTCCTTGGCTTACATCAGAGATTCGCCGACTAATACACCGTCGAGACCGTCTTTATAAACGTAAGAAGAAGTCGGCAGACATCAGTCTGAAATCCAAATTCAAGGACTTAAAGCATCTTGTGCAAAGAGAAATTAGACGTGCCTATTGGAAATACATCGAAAATATCGTCTCACCAGCAGAAAATGACTCCCAACAAAGCTGCATGAAACGCTTCTGGACCTACATCAAGCACAAAAGGACAGATTATAATGGGATAGCACCGTTAAGAAGTGACGGAATCCTACATACCAATCCTGTGGACCAGGCTACCATACTCAACAAACAGTTCCAGTCAGCATTTTCTGCAAAGGTTGTTCACACCAGTGATGACTTCACAAAGCGATGTAATATGTCAGGAACATTCCCCACATGTGAAGATCTCCTCATAACAGAAAATGGTGTTATGAAGCTCCTACAGAAATTAAACCCCTCTAAAGCTGCTGGACCGGACAACATCCGACCTCGGGTATTAAAAGAACTGGCAAGCAAACTAGCCCCTATTCTCACCATCATATTCAATCGTTCCATTGACACAGGATATGTGCCTCAAGACTGGAGATCCGCCAATGTGAGTCCAGTGTACAAAAAAGGTGAACGATACAAAGCTGAGAACTATAGACCAATCTCACTGACCTGTTGTAAAATAATGGAACATATTGTTACCAGCCACATCATGAAACACGCGGAAACCAATAACATACTTCATCCCTTGCAACATGGATTTCGCAGCAGACGATCATGTGAAACACAACTTATTGAATTCGTGGACGACATTACCATCAACACGAGTCAAGGAAAACAGACCGACGTTCTAATCATGGATTTCTCGAAGGCTTTTGACAAGGTCGGCCACAGTCTGCTAATACACAAGCTCCAACATTATGGAATCAGAGGCAATGTCAACCGATGGATCGAAGGATTTTTGCTAAATCGATCACAGTCAGTAGTAGTCGACGGAGAACGCTCACCAAGCATAGAAGTGGAATCCGGGGTCCCCCAGGGGAGTGTTCTTGGACCATCATTATTCCTGTTTTATATAAACGACATGCCAGAAGGAATAATGTCCACCGTTCGACTATTTGCGATAGCGTACCGTACCATCTCATCAGACTCGGATGCATCAGACCTACAATCCGACCTTGACAAATTAGCCTTATGGGAAAATACATGGAACATGTCATTCCATCCAGACAAATGTAACATCCTAACCATCAGTAGGAAAAAGAATCCCATCAAAACCACTTATACATTGCACGAACACACCTTGTCATCAGTTTCCAGTGCCAAATATCTAGGGTGCACTTTTTCCTCCGACCTACAGTGGAACCAACATGTCAGTAACATCTGTAATAAAGCCAACAGAACTCTGGGCTTCCTAAAGCGCAACCTTAACATCAGCGCAACATCGGTCAAGACCAACACATACAACTCCCTTGTTAAGGCCTATTGTGGAGTATGCTAGCCCGGTGTGGGACCCTTACCACAAAACAGAAATAGACAGGATAGAGATGGTGCAACGGAGAGGGGCAAGGTACGTTACTAACAGATTTGGAAATAGATCCAGCGTAAGCAGCATGTTACAACATCTGGAATGAAGATCCCTAGAAAGCAGACGGAGAAATGCGCGACTCACATTGCTCTATAAGATCGAGCACAACAAAGTTGCCATCAGTAAGGAGGGACGCCTAATAAGACCAAAACGACTTACCAGGAACACACACATGACAAAAGCTTCCAGCAACCATCTACAACTAAGGACTACCGCATGTTTTCATTCTTCCCGCGTACCATCAGGGACTGGAATTCATTACCACCAGAAACAGTGTCAGCACCGTCCCTTAAAGCCTTCAAAACTTCGTTGGTCAAACATGTGTAAATGTTACGAACCGTTTTACCCTGTTTATAAAACCCCACCGCATGCGCATCTATATGGCAAAATAATCAACATGTTGATGGTGGCCATTATTGGGAAGAAGGAAGAAGAAGAAGAAGAGGTATTGAAATACGGCTTTGTACTCAATGGCATCATTAGTTTAAAGAAAGTTTCCACACTATTAATACGATTGTATTTTGATAAATGGACAGGATTATCCTACATTCAGGATATAGGGTATATCTGACCACTTCTTTAAAGAGAATATATTAATATTCGTAGGTATGATTTATAGTAGTTATTTTTCAACTTTACAGTATATTAAGATATGCAGAAAAATGTCGCTGTTAACCTGAAATAAGTGTACTCTTTAACTGTGTTTTTCAAGAAAATCAGCGCATATCCACTTTTCAGAGTTGTATAAATAATTTTCGAGGATTTATCTGTTTAATTTTCTATCCACCACTTGTTATTTTCTTAAAAGGATTAAACTTATTGCTAAATACATGATAAACATAGAAAATCTATTTTACTTTTAACGCTTGCATTGCTCTTCCCTTACATACTATGATGTCAGGTTAGAACAAAAGGATGACGCTTTGTATATAAGGCCGTCGTTTTTAATTCTTATTTAAATATACATAGATAAATTATATACTAGGGAATTGGTCAGATCCTAAGCTTTTAATTCAGTTACAGACCCTGAAGCATACTTCTACACCACTTGCACAGAACGAAATGAAACAATTCTTGCTCGGAACGCTGAACGGTCTGCACGGAACGAAACGATTCTTGCATGGAATGCTGAATGGTTTGCATGAAACAGTTTGCACGAAATGCTTAATATTTCTTGAATAGTCTGCACGGTTTGCATGAAATGGTAAGCGGGGCTTGCATGCTTTGTGAATGGTTCTGAATGGTTGAGATTATATGGTAGGCATGGCCTGCTTGCTTTGATATTCGAGTCTTTACAGTGCAGTTAATCCATAAAAATAGATATGATTATAATAAACTTGGGGAAAATGGCAAATACAAAAAAAAAATCTTTTTTAAAATAATATTATACCTGCTCTATATGGATTTTTATTTATTTATTTTTTTCATTTTATTTGACAATTGTTTTTTTTCAAGTGAAACTCGGCATTATAATTTTTCACTCAGAGACACAGCCTTCACTCATGCTGCTCACATCTTTAAAAGTGAAAAAATCTATATCAAGAAAATTATTATAGAAACATAAAATTGTAGAAAATGTGACACTTAAAGTGTGTACACATTGAATTATTTTGAAACAGAAGATTAAAATTCATGCTGCTCCTATATGTCACCATTCACTGTCATGTCGCGTGCTAAAATAAACGAAGATGGGTTAGACAATGATTGGCCAGTAAAATGTTAGTTTTCTGTACTTAGTGTTTATTAAGATTTTGTAATGAAATGCTAATGAGAGATTTTGAAAAAAAAACTTTCTTGCTTAAAAGAAATAATGAGATGGCAACCACCACATGTTGAATAAAGCTATTGTTGTGTACATTGAGCTTGTACCTTGATTTTGGCAGATACCCCCTCAGTGTAAAGAAATATCCTAGAATATTTTTGTCTCACACAAGTATTGAGTGAAAAAAAAATGTGCAGAATGTCTCGCACATAAATTGACATGCTGCCCAATTTTCACGAGCCGGTATTTTTATTTTTTTTGTCATGGTATAATATACCTATCCAATTTATGTATGTATATATATATATATATTTGTATATGTATATGTATGTGTAAAATATTGTTGAAAGAAAAATATGTTACCCATCATCATGCACCTTTGAGCATTGTTTTTACAGTCAGAATACTCAATGTTTATAGCACCTGTTACTGTCTTTGATCAGAGTCATTTTTATACACAAGATCTTTCCTTTCAGTGAACTAAAAGATGACTGAATGCAAACTGAATCATCACTGATAAAGTACTTTTCAGTCACCTTTCAGATAACATTCTGTTGTCATTCAGCTAGGTTTCAGTGAAATTTTATTTCTGTGACCATTACGCCATATACTAAGACAGAAATCTTTCTGTAATTGTTTACCTACATTATGTTGATATTTCCAAGTCTATTCTTGTCTCTTTCACTAATTGTTTTGTTGTTTCAATGGTATATGGTGTTTGTTCTTCTCTAGTTATATATATATATATATATATATATATATATATATATATATGACCATTCAGAAATTTTTTTATCATTGTTTACCTACATTCATGTAGCTTTCAATTTTCAATCATACACACTACCTTAGCATTCATTTCATGAATGTTCAATAAAATTCCAGTAAATTTGCTCATGCAAATAATTATAGATTATCTAACTCTGCTGCATGACAAATCAAAACCAATACACAGAGTGAAATGTCAAGCAATACTTATTTATTCCTTTTTGATTGGAGCAAAACACTTTCCACTTTTTTTAAAACAGTCTTTCAGTCAGTTACACTATTGTGTTTATTTTCATCATCTCCTGATGAAACGTAGGTATTTATCACTTCCTCATTCAATTTCTTTTTGGACATGCCCAGTAATCAGCCATCATCCGATGTTTGCAGATTTATCTTTCAGTAAATCTTGAAGTTTTCTATAAAAAAGAGAATATTAAATGAATATCTGTATAGATATATGACACCACCAAGCAGATGATTCACACACACACACACACACACACAGACACACACACACACACAAATGATTTTTCACTTGATATCCATCAGAGCCCCACCTGAAAGGCTGATCCTGTAGAATTCACTATTTTTGAAGACAATGACATGTTTTATATACTTATACTAAGGCCTAAAAGATAGTACTTTTATAACTGGAAATGCATACAGGTTCGTATAATTTTTACAAATTTATTTCTATCAAACTCGGTGGGAAGTGGGGGGGATGCCCCCTCACCCGCCCCCTTCCTATGGACGCTTTGTGTGTGTATGTGTGTGTGTGTGTGTGTATACATATATATATATATATATATATATATATATATATATTCACACACACACAAATATTGTAGTGTAATAATGAGGATCGTATCATAGAACATTTGCTAGCAAGGTGATTTCCTTAAATTTTAAATAGATAATGCCTATTCAGCATTGCTTCAATACCATTATTGTAGAGAATCCTAATCTTCGACAAATTTAAAAATTAGTATTTCAACGCTCACATGTAGCCAAAAATTTGCGACATGTTTAGACCCCCTCCCCATTTCACCTGTATCTGAATGTGTGAGAATAGATTGAAATCCATCCAAAGGTCAGAACTATAATCTCTTGGTATAGTAATTATTTTTTTTGTTTTGTTTTGTTTTGTTTCTGCTTATTCAAGAAGATCAATAGCAACTGACCGATGTGTATAACACACAGTAATGACACCGAGATGTCCGGTTGGACTTGTTGACTGAATAAAAAAAAGTCTGCATCAACATCAAAGGAAAAACAAAGTCTGATGGAATAAACAAATAAACATCAAAAGAAAGCAAGTATAGCTGAATAAACAAATAAGTATAGGAAAGGTTCAATATATGGCAATTAAAATATAATTTTTGCTAAATTTGAATTTCTTTCACCACTTTATTAACAACTACCCAAACATTAGTAAAAGCTGACTGAAATTGTTGCTATTTTTGTAAAAAAAAAAAAACAAAAACAAAAAAACCCCCCACTTTATATAATTGTTTCATTATATTATTCAATATTGATCAATGCTTTTAATCAATGTAATAAAATTCATTGAACACATTTAATTACTTGCTTACAGTTTATTTTATTTTGCTACAAAGAAAAAGTAAAACTGGTGGTTGTAAAATGAAAGGGTGTGTGTTTTTTTTTTCATCTATATTCCCCGTTATATATTACCAGGTATATTGAAAATTACAATGTCATGTCCTGATTTTGTGATATATAAAGAAATTCTCATTAAGTTAAAGAAAATATTTTGCATACACATTATTATACAGTTGTACTTGGAATAAATATATAATTTTATGATCACCTCTTTTATTTTGATATCAAAACTTTTGTAAGATGTGAAATTCTTTTATATAGCAGTAAGTAGTACTTACGCCACATAGTCCTTCGGCCTTTTTTCGACAAATGACCCATTGCATCTGTTTTCTGAAAGGCGCCAAATCAGAGGTCTTTGATGTTCCCCGTGCATTATACTGACTGAATGGGCACTGAATGGTACCTTTGAGTTTTAGCTGAAAGGTTTCATTTCTTCCTGTGATAATTAATCAGGGGGTAGATAAATCGCACCTTTTGTACATCACATGTTGTACTTGTGTTGATTACAATAAAATGAAATACTAGTTTAATATTTTGATTTTATTTTTATAATGTTGACTGATTTTAATTAAGTTTCAACAGGGAAAATATTGAGTCTGTTAAAACTTTAACGCTACAAAATCTCGTACTTTGATGAAATTTACAAGATATTTCCCTCGAAAGCATGCAGTGAAGATTACCGCAGATGACTGTTACCACAAAATTATAGTTGCAGAGATTGCAAATTCTTATTCTTTGTTTAGAATTCATTATATCTGCAAAAATATTCAGTGAAAATTACCACAGATTATCGCTTAGTCAAAATTTTTACTGCATATTGGACACAATTTTCAGGCGAAAAATAGGGGAGGGGGGTATATTATACATGTGTGTTAAATTCGGCAAAATATGGTATTAGATTTTAGGTCATTTTTGGTATGAAGTAAATTTAGACATAATTTTTTTTTTGTAAAATAATTGAAGAAGAATGTTTGATAAAGAAAACCAAAATATGTTAGCATATATTGGACTTGCACGGTCTGTAAGTTTTTAGGAGCATGGCTTGAACAGTTCTACCGCACGGAATGTTTCTTGCACGAAACGCTTTGCATGGAATGAAACGAATCTTGCACTGAATGGTCTACATAAAACGCTGGATGGTTTGTACAGAACACTGAATGATTTGCACGGAATCAAACGATTCTTGCATGGAATGAAACAATTCTTGCACTGAACAGTCTACATGAAATGCTGGATGGTTTGCACAGAACACTAAATGATTTGCACGGAATGAAATGATTCTTGCACTGAATGGTCTACACGAAATGCTGGATGGTTTGCACAGAACACTGAACGATTTGCACAGAATGAAACAAAACGCTTAGAAGGTGTAGTAGTATGCTTCAGGGTCTGTAAGGTTTATGGAATTTTAGGAATGTGGCATATTTTGGCAAATAACATACCTTGTTCTTAATTGAGAACCCTGATGTATACGATATTGCACTTGATGCCTTTGTGGCCCTTCAGGCCTTTGATTTCTGGTGATGACCAAAAGTAGTGAATGACAAATTTAACCCCATTGGGCTTGCCAACTTCTCGAGGTTTATTGCTCATAAAAGTTTGATGTCTTTTTTTTTTTTTTTTTTTTGCCATTTCTGAGATCTCACATGGACAAAATCTCTTTTTAAAAAACAGAAATCAGACAAATTTCAGGAAAGGAAGAGAATTTTGAAAAATTAGATCACCATTATTAACCCAGGGACTTGAGCAGGTGTATCACATAGAAAAATCCATCAGAAAGGAAAATAAATACTATAAAATTGTGGATTAATGTAAGAAATTTAATTACAATCCATGGACTGAATTGCCATGAGTTATGAATTCAAGGTATTTTGCACAGAAAATTATAAGTCCATGGGCCATAACTCCTTCAAAAATATGGCCAAGGTTAAATTTTTTCCACAAACTGAACTACTTCAAAAATTTTGGAACAGCATTCCCCTTGTATTGTTTGCCACCACACATTGTGATATTTCCATGTACCAAGTTCATTAAAATCCACCAAAGGATTTAGGAGGAGTTGTTGATTGATTGATTGTTTGTTGTTTTCCGCCACAGAATTTTTCATTTATCTGATGGCGTCCAGTTTTTATTGGTGCAGGGGAGAATCCAGATACATTGTAGCCGGGAAGAGACCACCGACCTTCTGAAAGTAAACTGGCAAACTTTCTCACATATATCAGTGCAAGTGAGATTCAAACCTGTGCTGACTAGAGGGTAGAGGCCTAGTGATTTTGAGTACGATGCTCTAACCATTCGGCCACGGATAAAAATATCTATGTCCAAGGGCCATAACTCTATCAAAAATTATGGGACTGGATTCCCCTTGTAATATGCACATCTACAGATTGTGATCTTTTTTTGTACCAAGTTTCATTAAAATCCCCCCAAAGCTTTAGGGGGAGTTGCGAAGACAAAGTAGTTTGGATAGAAAAAAACTAAGTCTAAGGGCCTAACTCCTTTAAAAATATTCTGTTAAGAATTTCACATTTTTAACTTCTTGATAAGTACTATTTGAATTCTTTTAAAATTTGGTATGAAGCATGTTTGGGAGAAAGGAGACATGGGGCCTCAGGGGTGGATTAAAAACTGCTAAAAATTGACCAATTTTCAATAATCTTCTCTACAACCACGTATGTGCAAAAAATAAAATAATAATAATAAACAAAAAGCCCCAAATACATAATGATGTAAAACAGGAAGGCCTCTATCATTTCATGATCCCTGGGTCAGAGATTATGACTCCAGAGTGGAGCCAAACATTATATATTATATTTATGTGTAAAACATTTAAAAAGCATCTTCTTTTAATGCTCTTGATATGAAATTGAAACTAAATAGATATTTAGGATGAGCTGGTAACTCTTTATCAAAATTGTGTGATCCCAAGAATAGTGGTTTTTGTATCAGGGTAAGTCCGAAATGGTCAGTGATTAAATGTGTTAATAATTGAACTTTTTAAATTTGATTCATGATCACTTTCATTTCAAATTTTTTCAAGTTTAGTATGAATGTCTTTTGGACAAGGGGGACATTAATTGTAATTAAAGGACTCTTGCAGTCCAAGGGCCATAGGGATGGAGCAAAAAGTACAAAAAATTAACAAATTTTTAAAATCTTAACTACACGTGTAAGAAAAAATAAATGCATACTGATGTAGACCAGGAAGGCTCAACCAACATTATCAATTTCACGATCCCCTGATTAGATATACTGACTCTAATCTTGGTATATAATGTATTTGTGTATACCATTTAAATGATATCTTCTTTAATGCTATTGATACATTTTTGATTTGAAGTGTCTACAGCTTAGCGGTATGCAGTCTAATCCAGACCCTGGACAGTTTAAACTTTTGTACCATAGCCCACCACAAGACTCGGCCAGGCATGGAGACAATGGGGCCCAGTCAGGTCATTTGAGGTAAGGTTTAGGCAAAAAAGAATGGTTTTATCATATAAGATCTTTGTTCTCCTTTTAAAGGATGAATGAAAGTACTAATTACAAAGAGGTAGATTCCTGAACTATAAAATTTAGTGCTCTAGATATTTTCAAACTTTTACTTGTCACCAACTGTCATAATGACAACATACATTTTGACACAAGACTTTTGAACTATATTTCATAATCATTGTTGTTATTGTAAAATTTTCAAAATTGCATTAAGTATGCTTTTAACCAAGTTTTCATATGTAACCAATCTTTCCAACCTAGTTCTACTCGTTTTTAACTCACCTGAGCTAAAGCTCAAGTGAGATTTTCTTACCACCATTCATCTGATCCTGTGGGGATTTGGGTTATTATATATTCTATTTATGGTACTTCATCTACATCTGGTGACGTCTCATTATAAGTGACAAATTCTTAATGGGACTTAAGATAAACAAACGGAGTCCTGTGTTGCGACAGTTGTTGGCACAATAAAGATTCCTCACTGCTATGGCCCTGAGCGTTAAGCATAGATCTAATTTTTTTCTTACAATTTTTATTTTTAAAGTATTTAAGTCACGTGAGTAACCTCAGGTGACGTATTGCAATTGGTCTTGTCTGCCGTTGGCGATTGTCTGTGTTGCATTAACAATTGAACATTTTTAACTTCTTCTTGATAACTACCATTCCAATTCTTTTCAAATTTGGGATATAAATTGTAAACTTTAGGACTCCTGCCCCTCTAGGCCCAAGGGGTGGGGCGAAAACTGCTGAAAAGTGATCAATTTTCAAAAATTTTCTTCTTTAGAACTGCACATTTGTGAGAAAAACTAAATATGTAGTAATGTAGAGAAGGAAGACCTCTACTAAAATTGTAAATTTCATGATCCCTGGGGTAAAGGTTCTGACCCCAGGGCGGGTCAAACTTGGTATATTGTATTGATGAGTAAAACATTTACAATACATCGTCTTTAGTGCTGTTGATACTAAATTGAAACTAAATGGAAATTTAGATAGAGCAGGTATCCCTTTACCAAAATTGTAAATTTCATGTTCCTTGGGGTAGAGGTTTTGGTATGAGGGTAGGGCCAATGTGGCATTAATTAAATGTTGACAATTGAACATTTTCAACTTCTTCATGATAACTACAATCCCAATTCTTTTCAGGTTTGGTATGAAGCATCTTTGGGACAAGGCAGATGTAAATTATAATTTTCCTTGGGGCTTAGGGGTGGGGCCAAAACTGCCAAAAAGTGACCAATTTTCAAAAATCTTCTTTTCTAGAACTGCACATTTGTAAGAAAAACTAAATGCATAATAATATAGAGCAGGAAGACCTCTACCAAAATTGTAAATTTCATGATTCCCAGGGTAGAGGTTGTGACTGCAGGGCAGGAACAAACTTGGTATTCGGTATTCATAAGTAAAATATTTAGAAAACATCTTCTTTAATGCTGATACCAAATTGATACGGAATGGATATTTATAATTAGCAGGTAGTCCTTTACAAAGATTGTAAATTTCATGATCCCAGGGGGTAGGGGTTTTGGTATGAAGCTGGGTCCAAATGATCTGCAATTAAATGTGTTAACAATTGAATATTTTTAATTTTGTCTTGATAACTACCATTCCAATTCTTTTCAGATTTGGTGTAAAGAATATTTTTTAACAAGGCATACAGAAATTATAAGTTTCAGGACCCCTGCCCCCAGGAGCCTTGGCAAGGCCAAAACTGGCAAAGGTCTCTACCAAAAGTGTAAATTTCATAACCCTTGGGTTAGAGGTTCTGACCCCAGGGTGGGGCCAAACTTGGTATATAGTTTTCAAGTGTAAAACATTTAAGAAAATGTCTTTAATGCTATTGATACCAAATTGAAACTAAAGGGATATCTAGAATGAGCAGGTGGCCCTTTACCCTTTAAACAAGTGAGTTTATTGGTCTATAGTGACGGCTATAAAGGGTTAAAAAGTGGATAGAATATACAGGTTGATAATAGAATATGTCTAGAATTAAGTAATGAAAAGGTATTTGATTGACCAATGCTGGAAAGTGGAGAAATACATCCCCAACCGTGTGTAGAAAATCTTGAGCCGTAAATTGCACCATATTTGCAATATGGGAACTGGATCTATAGCGTTATGGTCAAAGACTAAAATATAAAACCATAACGCTACAGTTCTGCAGCTAGGTCTGTGTATAGCTTATAGTCCTCTTCCTCCTCTCCCCACCCAGGGGTAAAGTGGGGCCACAATAGGGGATCGATTTTTTACAGGTAAAAATATTGGAAATTTTTTGTCCTAAACCACTAGGCCAATATCATTCAAACTTGGTACAAATCATCCTTGGGTGAAGGATATTTACTTTTTTTCAAATGAAGGGCTATCTCCTCTCCAAGCTTCCTGACATAGTGCAGATTGAAGTTTGTTAAAATATGGCCCCATGATTAGAGTGGGGCCTTCATAGAGGGTCAACATTTTCCATGCAAATATATAGGGAAACTCTTTAAATATGGGCAAGGTGACTCAGGTGAGTGATGTGGCCCATGAGTTTGTTGTTTTTGCACTTTGTATTATTTTCTTCTTTTTCTTATCAAGTCACCCAAAACGGCATTTTAGCGACTTACTAGCTCACCTGAGCATCCTTTGTGTGTGCTGTGGTCTGTTTGTTTTCAAACCATTCACTGGTTCCTGTTTCATTAGTGTAGAAGTTTGCATCAGGGTCTATACTAAGCTGAAGAGGAAGGACTTGTGTAGGTGTTTATCAAATTGAATAGATTGATTTTTTAAAATTCTATTTTGTAGATCCAGTGAAAATAGACAATTTTGCGTCAGCAGTTCACACACTCCACCAGAAATAGGATGGTGCATTGCAGAAACTGACCAAAAGTCTTTTCCTTGGGGACAGAAAAGTGCATCTCCTTGCTTTAATCAAATTAATCCATTTCAAGATAATTTTAATCCTAATGATGTGCCTTCAAGTGCATTGAGAAGTACAGAAATTAGCAGCACTTCACAGCACACCCAACCTTCCCCTTTTTTGTTGAAGGAATCATCAGACAACTCACCATTGGTAACTCTATCGCCTGAAAATTTTCCTCCGCAAAAAATGGACACTAAACCTCAGCACATGACTTACAGTAAGGATCTTGAGGGACTTGATTTTACGGTTTGCCATTCAAATTTAGGTGGTGATAAACCTCTTAGCTCCTCAACTGAGATGTCCAAACAGAAATCAGTATACCCAGATTATAGCCATGTGTTTAATGATATTCGAAGGGAACAGAATGTAAATAATGTGTCCCAGTTGAATCCTTGTTACAGTAGGACCCCTGTTCAAGTGCAAACTGGGTCCTCCAATATTAACTATGGATGGAATATGTCGTATCTAGCAGGAAATTCTGCGAATGAAACGAATACAACATTGTCAGGGATGGATTCATTATTTCAGAATAAGAGCCAGCAATCTAATTTTCAATCTACATTTAGGTCAAATTGGTCCTATCATGGTTTATGTCCTACCTATGGTGCTTGGGGATATGGTAAAAATTTTATCATGCCAACAGTAATACCAACAGGATCTCAATCACAGGTCTCTTGTATCAGTGAGTTTGACACATTGCGTGAGTCTAAAAAAGATTTCGAGAAAGAGAACTCGGATATTTTTTATGATGATTTCACACCAGAAAGAGGCTCTGATGAAGAGAAAAAGGCTTGTTGTAGGACTTCCAGTGACTTAATAGAATTTGAAGAGCCAGAGGAGAAGGAATATATGTCACTGGATTTGTTTGATCCACTTTATTCTAAAACCCGTAGAGAGTCTATCACTTTCAGAAAAAATTCCAGTTCTAGGGAAAATGATGTGTTTCAAAGTACAGCAAATGCTTTGGATTTTTCGGAATTGGAAAGACCAAATTCAGGACTTTATCCTCAAATTGAGGATGAAATGAAAGATTCTGAAAGCTTCCAGGAGTGTTTATATACAGCTGACCAGAGTTGTATGTCTAGTGCTGATGTATTGGAACAGTTTTTTAGATCTAGCTATATCATGGAGGAAACAAAACCTGACATTCCTGATCGACCATCAGCACTACCACAACAGAATTCTTTTCCTGGGGTAATATGATATGCTTCCTTATATTTTTAGATCACCTAAATAAACTCAGGTGACCTATTGCAGGTGGTCTGTGCCCGTTGTCGGTTATCGTCTGTCATGCATTAACAATTGAACATTTTAAACTTCGTTTTGATACAGACCCTGAAGTGTACTAATACACCATTTGCATGGAACGAAACGATTCTTGAACGCTGAATGGGTTTGCATGAAGTGCTTTCCATTTTTTGAATGGTTTGCACGAAATGGTAGGCGGGGGCTTGCATGCTTTGTGAATAGTTGTGAATGGTTAAAATGTAATGGTAGGCATGGCCTGCACGCTTCGATTTTCAGGTCTTTACAGAGCCATTAAACCATGAAAAAAAAATTAAGTACAATAATAAACTTGAGGGGGAAAACGGTAAAGGAAAGAAAATTGTCTTGTTTTAAAATGAGTATTGTACCTACTCAATGAAGTATTGTTTTTGTTTTGACCATTTTTTTATTCAGGTGAAACTTGTTATAATGTTTCACTCGGAGACATAGCCTTCATTCACACTGTTTACCTCTTTAAAAGCCAAAAAGTATGTTCAAGAAAATTACCACCTTAGGAACTACTACACCAGAAATGTGAAAATGTGATGCTTAAAATATGTACAGATAATTATTTTAAAACAGACAATTAAAATTTGTACTGACCTCGTATGCCACCAGTCACATGCTAAAATAAACAAAAGTTAGTTCCTATATTTAAGGATTATTAAGATTTATTTCAAAATTAGTATAAGTTATCCGTGGGTGAAAGGGATTCAATATTGTTCAAATGAAGGGTCATGCCCCTTCAAAGGGTAGATAATCACAAAAATGCAGAAATATGATGGGGTCATTTAAAAATCTTGTTCTCAAGAACCAATGGTCCAGAAAAGTTCCAATTTACATTGAAGCTTCCTGACGAAGTGCAGATTCATTTTTTTTTTAAATCATGCCCCCCAGGGGTAGGGTGGGGTTACAGTAGGGGATCAAAGTTTTATATGCAAAAATATAGGAAATTTTTTTTAAAAGTCTTCTTCTCAAGAACTACTACAATCATTTCCCAAAAAACTGAAATTAAAAAGTTTTTCATTCTTTTTGGTTACTTTGGCAATGGCATCCATTTTGAAAATGGTAAATATTGCAAAAGCACCTACTCATGGAGGTATTGTTTGCATGAAATTTGACCATGTAAGGTCAAACAATCTCAAAAAAAAAAAAAAAAAATGAAATTAAAAATTCTGCATACTTTTGTTGTTACCATGACAATGGCTGATATTTTAGAAATTCTAAAAACTCTAAAACCACATGCTCATTGTGGTCATTGTTTCTATGATGTTTTATTACCAAATGTCCAACCATCTCCAAGAAAAAATGAAATTAAAGAATTTTGCATATTGTTGTGGTTACCATGGCAACAGCAGATATTTTAGAATTTTAAACAATGAATACAATTCAGTCCATTGTGGTTATTGTTTCTTTGAAGTTTCATTTCAAAGGGTCCAACGGTCTTCAATATAGAAAGTTGAAATTTTATTTTTTTTCAAAGTCTTTGCCTTTTCCTTGGCATCAGCAGTCATTTTGAAAATTGTAAACATTGCTTGCACCTATCTAGATAACAATCATGGTTTCTGTGAAGTTTCATCATGAATGGTCTAACCATCTTTGAGAAAATAGCCAGACGAAATAATTGTAAGAATAACTAGAAACTTATAACTAGTAATGAGCAGGTCTTCTGTTACACTACTCCATATCACCATCAATCTGAAATTTGACATTTATTTTGTTCACTTATGGAGATGACTGAAAGTCAAGACTGACAAATATAACAGCACTGGACTTGCCTACTACAGCAGGTCATTTTGTAGTAAAGGTTTGGTGTCTTAATCTTTTACTGTCTCTGAGATCTTGTGCAGACAAAATCTGTTTTTTGAAGATAGAAATCCAACATCTCTCATGAGTGGAAGGAAAGTTTACTTTACAGAAAAAGAAAGAAGAAAAATCTACATTACACAAGAGGTTATATAAGTTTTGATATGATTTTCACATGGATATTGCAATAACACAAGTGAAAATCATATCAAAACTTGATGTGAGTTCAAATAATGATAGTACATGTATGTCAAAGCTCAGGCACACATCTGCATTGGGTAGACAGGAAGTATTATGCAAGCTCAAGATCACACTGCATAAAACAACAGGCCTAAAGTCATTTTTATGGAATGCCATATCTGCCTTAACAACAAACTGTTATGTCATGTCATTATATGATGTGGTACTATCATTATATGATGTTGTGAAATCATATGATGTGGGCATGTAATTATATAATGTGGTCATGTCATTATATGATGTGGTACTATCATTATATATGGTACTGTCATTATATGATATGGTCATAACATTATATGATGTGGTCATTATATGATGTGGTCATGAAATTACATGATTTGGTCATATCATTATGCTAAGTGGTCATGCCATTATATGATGTGGTAATATCATATGATGTGATGAAATTATATGCTGGGGTCATATCATTATATAATGTGTTCATTTCATTATATGATGTGGTCATGTCATATGATTTAGTGATGTCATTATATGTTGTGGTCATATCATTATATGATATTGTGGTCATGTCATTATATGATGGTAAAGATAAAAAAGTGTCTTTTTCTAATTGAATATTGACGTGGATTGTTTTTGTTTTGACAATTATTTTCAGGTGAAACTTGGCATTATAATATTTTACTCAGAGGAACAGCCTTCATTATATGATGTAGTCATATGATGTGATGGAATTATTATATGATATGGTCAGTCATTGTATGATGTGGCCATTTCATTACATGGTGTAGTCATGACATTATATGATGTGGTCATGTCATTATATGATGTGGTAGTGACATTATAAGTAACATCGTATTTAAAAGTGAAAGTGTGTGCCAGCTGGAGAAGTAAACAATTTGTCTAAAATTCTTGACAAGCATCAAAAATAAAAAAAAAAAAACAAACCAAAAAAAAAAAAAAATTCCTAGGCCCTGCTGATGTTCAGTTACTGTGATTTTTAAAAGAATTTTTGCATGAAAAAATTCTATGTTGGGATTCCAACCTAGCATGATATGTTCATGATATAACCATGACAAAAGGTCACAAGGACATTTCCCATATTAACTTACTGAAAGGTCAATCAAATTACAAGATCAAGGTTACAACGTCAAAATCTTGGTAACAAAAACAAACTAAAGGTCTCGTCACAAGGAATGCTTATATTTGAATGATGTACCACTCACTATTCAAAGGTTATGAGCAGGTAAAACTTCAGATTAAAGTTTTATCCAAGGTCATGATCACAAGATCTAACATCATGGCATCGGGTGAAGTTTATCTTTACACAAAATATGAAAGCCCTACCTTAAATAAATCAGGAGATACTGCAAATTAAGTCAAACTCATAGGTCAATGTTACAAGATCAACACTTTGGTACCAAAAGAGGTTTTGACACATCACAAGGAATACAAATATGAAATATGACAGCTCTATCAGTCACCATTCCAATGTTATGAGCAAGTTCTAGTTTGAGACAGAGAGGACAAAAACAACACCCCCATTCCCGGTCTTCAGTAACAGAGGCATAATAAAAACTTGAATCCACAAACCTAAGGAACATTTGCATTTTAGTATGATTTAGTTTGGCACTGCTAATCTTGAAAAGAATTTTTTTTTCATTAATTTTTTTTGTATGTTTCCATATCAAACTTTGATCTCATGCAATAGTGCCATCCTACTTCTAGGGCCCCTGAATTGAACAAACTTGAATTTGCACTACTGGAAGATCCTTGCATATTAATATGACTAAGACATAGTCCTGCTTGGGGCAAGTTCCGCCAACTACTCCCCCTGCTCACAAACCGCAATCTGCCACTTTTGACTAGAGGCCGAGTGTATTCAACTTGCGTGAGAAGAGTAATGCTACATGCAGCAGAAACATGGGCAATGACTGTGGCTACACTTAATCGCCTACGGCGCAATGACCGTGCAATGATCCGTTGGATCTGTAATATCAAGGCGACTGATGAAGTAAGCTCAGACTCCCTTCTCTCAAAGCTTGGACTCCAGGATATAGATGAGGTGCTTCGTTCTAGCAGGATGAGATGGTATGGACATGTAGAGCGCAGCAAAGGCTGGATTTCTCAAGTACGCAAGCTAAACATAGACATAGATGCACAGAAAAGATCTGGGAAGGCAAGGAAATCATGGGATGAAGTCTTGTTGGATGACAAAAAGAGGCTTGGAATGGAAACTGCTGATCCACAGAATCGCTCAGAGTGGAGAGGTCGTCTAAGAAGGAGACTTGTCAAAAAAGTCCAACCCTCAGATGAGGACAACAGACTATAAAACGGATATGATGATGATGATGATGATGCTTATTTGGTGAAGAAGATATTCAAGATTTTTCCCTATATCCCTGTATATCCCCATAGAAATGTTTGATCCCTATTGTGGCCCTATCCTACAACTCCTCCCCCCACCTCCAGTTGGTGTCGGGATGTTTGCATATTAATATGAGTATTCATGACTCTGTTGAGAAAAAGATGTTTCATATATATTCCCAAGTAAAATTTTGATACCCTTCATATGACCTCCCCTACCCCTAGGGAACACAATTGGAACAAATTTGAATCTACACTACATTTGAATGCTTGCATATTATAATTAATCATGGCCCTGTTGTTCTTGAGAAGAAGATTTTTAAAGATTTATCCTATATATTCCTATATATAACTTTGATCCCCTATTGTGGCCCCATCCTAACATCTACCCCCACCTTCCACCCTGATTCTATGTGCCTGTGTAATGATGTGGTAATATTATATGTTCTGATCATGTCATTATGTGATGTGGTGACTTCACTACTTCACTATATGATGTAGTAGTTATGTCGAGCTTGCTCAAGAGCCTTCTAGCGATCATGCAGGATTTTGCCACTAGACCACCTTTCTGCCAATCTCAATGGGTGAAATCAAAATAGTGCCTATTGGTTTTGAATGTTTCTTACAATTCAAGACTTTGAAACATTGAATTTAAGTAATATTTGAAAGGCTCAACACCATTTCCGTTGTTGATGTCGTTGTTTATTATTATATCTTTGTCTAATAGTTAAAGAAAGATTGTTTTGTAAGAGAAGTTCATTATTCACAGATGGATTTACTACGAAACAGATTTTCCTGTAAAATTTGTATTGCACAATATCATTAAGTACTTACAAAATAACCTGCTCAAGTTTGGTTTTCATTTATATCTATAGTCTTGTAGTTTCACCAAGAATTCTTATTTCAGATCAGTAGAAACGGATAAATACTAAAGTGGTGAAATTGTGCAATGTTTTTGGTAATCCTGATCCTGATTTTCAGTTAAGCAAAATGAAAGTAACGTATGCATTGTGATGAAAATATCAGGTTATTTCGTGAAGAAACCCAGGCTAGGTAGCATTCATTGTGTATTGAATCTTGTTCAGAATTCCAATAACCTTTCTACATATTGCGTTGAACTTTTGAATTGTTGGACATTATTGAAAACAGAGAGGTAATACCGTATAATTGTTCAATTGATTGATTGATTATTAGTTGTTTTTCGCCACACTCAACAATTTTTCAGTTATCTGGTGGTGTCCAGTTTTTATTTGTAGAGTAGAGAACCCAGATACAATGTACCTGAGAAGAGACCACTAACCTTCTGAAAGTAAACTGGCAAACATTTTCACATATATCGGCGTGAGCAAGAATCGAACCCGCACCGACTAGAGGTTAGAGGCCTTGTGATTTTGAGTACGATGCTCTAACCACTCGGCCATGGAGGCCCCTAATTGTTACAGCCTACATGAACAAAAGATGTAACTTATATAAACAAGTACTCTCACTCTGAAGCAGTTATGTTCTATTCAGCATTTTTCATCTGCAATTTTAAGTTATTTATTAAAGCCTTTGTAAAGTAACTAGTCTTGAGGGGATGTTATCTAGCAAGAGGAGGGTACATGTATGAACATGTTAGGATAAACAACTTCATCCCAAGCTCTCTTCTTTATTTCTGTTTATGTAAATAAACACAATTTGCTGACATTTTACAAATGATTGTAATGCTTTATTTATATACTTAAAAATGAGGAAATGTTTCCTGTGGCACTCAAAAATTTCTTTTGTTACTTTCTCTAATTTACCTGCCCTCTAAATTTATTGAGAACCCTTATGTATATGAAATTGCACTTGATGCTTTTGTGGCCCTTCAGGCCTTTGACATCATCACCTTTTCTCTCTATTTTTCTTTCTATCTTATCTTGGTGTGTGACTTGGTAGAGTCAAATAGGCCTACTTTTTATTTTAGAGGAATAATCATATATCCCAAAACAAACTAAGGCCACAGTGTTTAATTTCTTGGTTTACAGATTTTGTTTTCAAAAATTGGGGTCGGTCGGGAGAAATAAAAATAAATTGAAGATTTTTTTTGTATATCGTTTTACTTTCAATGATTCATTAACATCATTTCATGAGAAAAATAACAAAACATGTATTAATATTTCATCAAAAACTCTTTATGAGGACTATGAATTAAAAGAAAAAGCAATTCGAATACCAGTGTATAACTGTTATCTTGTTACACTTTGGTAAAGCATAAGCTGAGAAAACATGTAATATCATATCCCTAGATCCTAAAATTATATGATTGTTAGGCTTCTGTATAGAAAGGAAATAATGATCAGGTATGAACAAAAATCACATTGAATTCATAAATGAATGTCAAAAAAATAGAAATCATTTTGTAGCTGTTAAGTGTTATCTATGTCACTCTGCAATGAAATAATAAACCAGAAGACCCAATGTAGTAATAGTATTAAATGCATATAACATTTTGTACAAGTGCCAGGTGAACACTTTGATAAAGTATGAAAATGTACTGATTTATTGCTTCCCTTTACCAAGGTTTGCTCTTTGAGAATTATGAACAGCTGGATGCTTTCCTTGGTCAAAACAGGATTTGCAGATTGGTCTTACAATGCCATATTCTTTCTTCATATCTCTGATGATATCATTTTCTGTATTTTTTTGTCTTCATAGAAAAAACACACTGGAGGATTCTTTCCAAAACAATAATAATAAGTGGCTTCTATATCTGAAGAGCAATTCAGAGCCTCTTTAACATGTAGCACATCCTTAAAAGGACCGTCAGAAAACACTGGTGACCCACGTACATACACTAGCTCTTCTTCAAGTCGCTGTATAGCTCTTGTCTGTGTCATAAAAAGATTTTTACTATCATACATGACTCTCCTCTTTCCACACTCTTTGCAAAGGATGAAAGATCTAGCTTTAGCAGCCACAAATCCCCATTTACATTTCATGTCTGCCTCTGTAGGTTGAGGTTTGCTTTTCAAACTTGGCCTTGAAGAATCATCAGTCTCGCTGCTATAAACTTTATTAAATCTGGTACTGATCTACACTTCCTTTGACTGTCACTGGGTCTGGTAACCAATGTAGTTTTGCAAAGTCCTCCTCTGAAATTTAAATTGGGTAATGTATTGTCTTTGTCGGGTATAATTGGTCACAAAGTTTTCCAAACATTTGAAACTGGACACAGATGCTTTTGTCTTTAATTTTTCAAATGAAATCCCCTCTTCAACACAGTGAAGGATTCTGACAAGATTTTGTATTTCCTCTATATCAGGTTCCTGTGCAACATCATGCATTATTACTTCACCATCTTTCCACTTCAGCCGGCCAAGCTTTTCTTTCAGGGAGAAAATAACTGTGCCAGTAGATGCAAGGAGTGCTGTTTTGAATTCAGGTTGCTTTTCACCTTGGTTTCTTACCATCTGTAGTGAACAACTTCTTTTCATCTTGGTTTCAAAATCTTCTAACATTTCTGGTCTGGTTAAAGAGTTGTTTTGAAGCTCTAAGTTGAGCAAGCTAATGTATCTCTCTGCTGGATTTTGATAACTAGCCATTTGTGCAGTTCTTGCAGTCACAAGCATATCTAAATCTAATGCTATGAAGGTCAAAATGCTTGATAGCTGTTCACTCCAAAATGTAGATCAATGGTCTGGGCCCCCATCAGTGAAGAAAAAAAGAAGAGGAGCATCCGATGAAATAACTTGAAGAATTGAAATTGATTCTGTGGCATGACGAATAGCAGAAGAAGGCTAGAATATCTTGTCTTTGAGGGTAACATGTACCTCACCACCTTAAAAGCTATCATGACTGTCTTCTGGAATGTTCACATGGAACAGAACAGAGGGCACAATACCACAAATATGGAAGTCATGGTCCAATGCAGAAAATGAAACTCCATGCAATGCAAGAGATCAGTTATGGGAAATAGGATGATTTGGTTCCCCAATTGGCACTAAGTAGCCATCAAGACAGATCATCCTGGAGTGATCCCTCCATTTAACTGCCATCTCCTTCAAAAGAGATAACTGGTGGGCTCCATATCGCTTGTCCTCATGTGATGCATGAAGGAGTCTCTGTTGAACAGCAAACTTGAATTTGAACCTGCCAGTATAGTTAAGAGCACTCTTTTGTGATGGATTTGGTTGCCAGAAGATGATTGATAAAGTTGGCAGTCTAGCATTACCAGGTAAATGAGCTGCAATTTGATTTCATAGATCAGATAATGATATAGCAAATGGCATATAAAGGTGGTCTCCATGTCTGCGCTCATGAACTATGGCTTGTTCTTCAAGAAATCTGTCCATTTCTTGCTTTCACATAGAGGCGAATCCAGCTGGGGAGGAGGAGGGTTTTGAAAGATGACCTAGAAACCACATTAGATGATATCGAATGAATTGATAAAAATAAATATGTGTATCATTCAGTGCTAGTTGAATTTTTATTCATCAGTAAATGAAGACTTTTTGAACATTTGTCATGGGTAAAATTTGACAAACATTTTGAATAGCTCATCAATATCTATTTCAACATCAGAGTGAACATGCATTAGTGCAGTCCTGTCGGTGGATGTAGACAGAAAATGGAATTTGGCATGTTATTTCATGAATACTGATGGAAATGGTATTCCAAAAGATTCAAGGAATTTCTGGTGAATGTTTCAAAAAACAAAAGTACATAGATGTCCCAGGACCACCCCCCCCCCCCCCCCCCCCCACACACACACACACACGCCTCTCATTGGATCCGCCAATGTAATAGACTGCCATTTAGCTCGTCTAGGCATGTGGGGTAATTTTGTTTGTTTTACATCCTGTCGAGAATTTTCCCTTAAATTGAGACATCGCCAGCTGTAGAAGTTTTTCTGCTCTCCAATGAATAAAATGATATCATAAATGTATTTCAATGCCTATTACTATTTTGCAAATTGAAGTATTCCAGTGTCTAAGTATTATAAATTGAATTACATATATATGCCATGACTCGATGCACATGATGAACAGCAAGAAACTAATAATATAGAATATTCAAGTTTCTGAATTGGGATATTTGATTTATCTTGATCATTAATACATTTATTAAATACTGTGATATGAAAGATAATTTTACTTCAAATGGATACAATTCTTTATTTTATTTAATTTGAAATATAGTTAAATAAAGTGTATGTAAAAGAAGACACATGTCCATGCATGTGCAATTTGGATGTTTGGTCCCAGTTGACTAGAAAACTATTGTAAATCATGATCGAGAAAGATTGAGCTTTCAAAGTGACATATTATTTAATATTTCTAAACTCCAGTTTCTATGGAAGAGACTGTTTGGTAATTTCTTGGCATTTAAACAACTTTGTGTGGTGCGAATTTCCACAAATTTTGTCCACTTATGTATTTATGAGGCAATAGAACATGACTTGCATTATTTCAACTGTTTTTAGCAGGATTATTTTGGGTTTAAGCAATGCATGAAAATTTGAACTTTGACCCTGATATCAATCGCTATGTAAACTAACTGAGTCACACTCGATCGGTGTTCACTTATTACATATTATTGTAAAGAGGCATGGACCTTATGAAATTTGGATTCTCTAGATCAGCATTGAGAAAACACAGTCATTGATTCAAGACAGGAAGACTTGATAAAATTTTGTTTTAAGTTTCTTCTTTTTTTTTTTCAATTGAATAAGATAAAAAATCAATCAAAAAAGTATGAAATGGGCTATATTCTAAGAAATACAGTTTTCAAGTTGACAATATTAGATCTTTGAAAATGTTTCAGACAAGTGAATATCTTTGTCCCTTGTCTGAATGGACAAGTAGGGAAAATAGTTAATGAAGAGCCCTGACTGGTCAAGTGTGAAAGGTTAAATAACATGACATTAAACAGAATGTTGTTAGATCCTTCTGCAGTGTAATGATTAGAGAAGATCTGATATTAATTAGATTGTTATATTTGTATATACAGTTTTTTCATATGATGCAGTGGTGTGTGATCTTGTGACCTGGACCTGGAAATTTGACCTATGACGGCTGGTCAATATGTAATGTGTATTGTACCATAACGCGATAATGCTTTGCACGATTTCAGAATGATGATACTCTTGAATAGCTCTATTCAATACCTTTCCAACAGTATAAACACAAGCTTTCAGCTCCACATAATTTTAATATTATAGTCATTTCAATAGAGCCAGTTGTTGACTACTTTTGTAAAAATGGTTGGGAAACAGGTTGAAAATATTGAAGAAATTGGAGCTTATATAAAAGTTCACACAAAACTCGGTCATTTGGTAATGCAGATTTTTACTGAATTGGGGTAGGTTTTATGATTAGGTATCTTATGAGACAGTTCGTAGGTGGAGAAAGAAACTTCTGACTGTCACAGAGGCCATCAAAGATGCAGCAAAATCTGGCTGACCTGTGACTGTCACAGGCAAGGCAAATGTCTCAAAAGTCAGGGAAATAATTAAAAGTGATGGCAGGTACACGATACGTGATATTGCCAAAGCTGTTGGCATATCGCTGTTGAGAGTGCATTTCATTTTGTAGTGTATTTTGAAAGCATGAAAGATTTCTGCCAGATGGATATCGCATATATTGACAGATGACCAAAAATGGGTACGAGTACCAACTGCTAAGCAATTGCTCAAAATGTTTCCCAAATTCAATTAAAGACAATTTGCAGTCATTGTTACTGATGATGAAACATGGCTTTACTATTTCAAACCAGTAAGGAAAATTGGAAACAAAATATAGCTAACTAAACACAGAAGAAGGCCTGTAATTGCCAAAAGAACCATAAGCACATAGAAGGTTCTTTATTTATTTCTTCTCGTGTGATTATATAGTCATACAAATTCCGGTGCAGAAGGGCAAAAGTGTTACAGGTTGGTATTACCAAGATGTTATACTAGGATTCCGGTTCCGGTGATCAAGCCATGTAGGTGAAAATATCGGCTCGTGGGTTTTTAGATTTAATTTGATATGTAACCCACAGTGATTGTTTTGAGATGAATTTAGAATATCCATAAATACAATATAGATGCATCATTAACGAAGAAAAAAACTGTACAAAGTGATTTAAAAGAAACATTTGGAGTTTTTGTGAATACTTGTGAGTTTCTGTTCACGATGGCGAATCACAACAAAGACACTAGAGAAAGAAACCTTCAGGAAGTGCAGGAGATGCAGTCCAGCCCAAGTCAGTCATTCATGCTGGCCGAGCGCTTCTGCAAGGATTAATGGATCAAAATGTTTCAAACTGCGTTGTTGTGGTCTCCCGCAGGTTTAATGGCAAAATTGGTGCCCGCCGATTCCGACATATTCTAGAGGTGGGATTGAGCGCGGTAGCCAGTGTGAAATAATCACTTAAAATTTAGCATAACATACTGACTCTTCAAATATCATCGTGAACATGAATATTATAGTTCCCTTATAACCATTATACATAGTATATTATTATACATACATGTACATGTATGGATGCATATCACTGATTATTCAAACATTGGTGGTAGTGTGAAGTTTAGTGAATATTTCTATATACTCCATGCAGATTTTCTGAAACTTAACTACTTATCTATTTATTTATTTACTTATCATTATTATTATTTATTTATTTATTACAATTATCTATTATTATTATCGTTTCATGTATAAATGTGAATTTGTTTCTGGATATTTATGTGTCAACTATGCGTGGTTTTAGCAATATACACTGCGCTAAATATTTCCGGTTACTACACAGCTACTGTTATGAGTATGATAATAACGAATTAATATTAGTTTTATATGTCTTGGTACAAAATGATTGATGTGTTTAGAGTAGAAAGCAAATGTATGTGTTTTCTTGGATCTTGCAAGTACAGTTGATCGATCTTATGCGTGCACCTTCTTACTAAATTCATACAACATGTTAATTCAAAGAATATCATATGTCATTCATGCCCAACTAATGTTAGTTTTTGTTCCCTTTGAAATTCCATAAAATACATAGATCTGCTGCTCAAAAAAAATTATTTAACCTTTAATCAGTAAAAGATGTTTATCATATTATATTAGGAAATAGTTTTTATAACCCAGTGCCATACTCGAATGAATATCTATTCACTGGCACATCTGGAATCACTTGTTTCCATTTATGTAAAGTGTTTCATTATGTCTCCATGTCTTTCTATTATACTTTCCCTCCTTTCTTTCCTTGTGATAACTGTTGCAAATTTTTACTTACATGACTATGGATAAATCACAAAACTGTAATGAATGTATAAAAATTTTAACTGTAAATTGTCAGGGTCTCGGTGACTATAAGAAACGTAGAGACGTTCTAAATTATCTTCACAAAAAAAACTAATATTTATTTTCTACAAGATACACATTTTACAAAAGATGAGAAAATTATACTTTCACAGTGGGGGTACAAAGGTTTATTTAGTTCATACCAATCAAACTCCCGGGGTGTTGCTATTCTTTTCAAAAATAATTTTGAGTTTCAAATAAACAATACTGCAATAGATAATGAAGGAAACTATATCATTGCAGAAATTATAACTGGGAATAAGTCATTTATATTACTAAATATCTATGGTCCAAATGAGGATAGACCTCAATTCTATTGTAATTTATTGGAGAAACTAGAAACTTTATCAAACGATCAGAATATCATCCTGGCAGGTGATTTCAACTTAGTAATGGACAAAAAATTAGATATAATGAATTACAGAAACGTAAATAATCCAAAGGTCCATATGGAACTTATCAATCGTATGGAAAATCACAATTTATGTGACATTTTTCGTGTATTAAATCCTAATAAATTGAAATACACATGAAGAAAAAGAAACCCCATCAAGCAATCTAGACTAGACTTCTTCCTCATATCAGAATCTTTAACTCCATCTGTGCAAGCAGTTGACTATGAAAACAGCTATAGGTCTGATTACACTCCAGTTGTTTTGACCTTAAAACTAACAGACTTTAAACACGGGAAGGGGTTCTGGAAATTTAACAATTCCCTTTTAACAGACAACGAATATGTTAAAGTTGTAAAATCTCAAATTAAGGAAACAAAAAAGCAATATGCAGCCCTTGTCTATCGGAAATCAGATCAAAAACACTTAAAGGTAATTATATAAGATCAAGAGCAAGATTGATAGAGGAAGGTGAAAATCCAAGTAAATATTTTTGTAATCTGGAATCTAGAAACTATATGAGTAAGCAAATTCCAAAATTAATACTAAATGATAATACAGCAATAACAAACCAATCAGAAATTTTAAACCACACTAAAAAATTTTATGAGACATTATACATGAGAAGAGATGCCATAGATAGATGTGATGTTGATGAATTCCTAGAACCATATGAAATAACCAAATTAACAGATGATGAGTCCCTTTGTTTAGAAGGCAAAATAAAATACTCTGAAGTTTTAAAATTTCTTAAACAAATGAAAAACGACAAAAGTCCTGGGCCAGATGACTTTGCAACTGAATTTTTCAAATTCTTTTGGTCTGATTTAGGTCATCATATTACAAGAGCAATTAATTATTCATATCAAATAGGCAAGTTCTCGAATATCAATAAGCTTGGAATAATTACATGTATACCAAAACCAGACAAGGAAAGACAGTACTTAAAAAAGTGGCGTCCAATCACTTTGCTATCAGTACTATACAAAATTGCCTCAGGATGTATTGCTGAAAGGATAAAAATTATCCTCAATAAACTTATAGATAAAGATGAAACAGGATTTTTAAAAGGTAAATTTATTGGAAAGAATATACATCTTGTTTATGATATTATGAATTATACAGAGTGCCAAAATATTCCAGGGCTCCTAATGTTAATTGATTTTGAAAAAGCTTTTGACACAATATCTTGGGACTTCATATTCCAAGCATTAAATTGCTTCAACTTTGGTAGTTCAATTAAGAACTGGATCAAATGTTTTTACAAAAATATATCATCATGTGTAATTCAAAATGGTTTTACATTAAAGTATTTTTATCCTCAAAGAGGCTGTAGGCAAAGGGACCCAATTTCACCATATTTATTTCTACTTTGTGCTGAAATCCTTGGCATTTTAATAAGAAATAATAAAGAAATAAAAGGTATAATTGATGGAAAAGAATATAAGATTTCACAGTATGCAGATGATACCTCCTTAATATGTGATGGCTCACCTATATCTTTAGATGCTATACTAAGAGTTCTAGATGAATATGCATAAATTTCAGGGTTAAGAATTAATATAAGTAAAACCAAATTGCTTTGGATAGGTATTAAAAAGTTTTCAAGAGATTTAGATCACCACTCAAGATGGAAATTTTACTGGAACCAAACCTCTTTTGAACTTTTAGGAATAAAATTTTCAGTAAACCTTTATGAAATGATTGATATGAATTACAACAAAAAGTTAGAAAACATACACGAAGTACTTGCTCATTGGAAGTCAAGAAAGTTAACACCAATTGGTAAAAATTGCTGTCATCAAGACATTAATTGTACCTAAAATGAACCACTTAATATTAACTCTACCAAACCCTTCGGAAGACTTTATTAAAAAATTTGATAGTAAACTATTTGAATTTTTATGGGATGGTAAAAAAGATAAAATAAAAAAGAACACAATTATACAAAATTATAATGATGGTGGCTTAAAAATGATAGACTACTCCAATTTTATCACTGCACTTAAATCTAGTTGGATAAAAGGATTAGTCATAGCTGAGAATTCCAAATGGAAAACATTGTTTGAAGCTGAGTTTGGAATTTCTGTTGCAGAGATTTTGAAATTTGGCTCAAAATACATAGAACTTTTAAAACAAAAAACAAGTAACAAATTTTGGATCAATACCCTGGATAGCTGGATTGATATAAATAAAGCAGACAAATGTAATATCCATAATATTGCTGGTGATCATTTATGGTATAACCCAGATCTAAAAATTGATAAATTAAATATACCCCTTAAAGAGTTTTGTAAGGATAATATACTATACATTAGTGACCTATGCAGTATGGACAATTCATTTATGTCATTTAGAGAATTTAAAAATGTGTCTACGGGAAAAATAAATTTCCTCCAATTCTCCGGTTTAGTTGCAGAAATAAAAAAACACATGCAACAAAACAATAAGATTTCAATATTAGATACCCCTTTACTGTTGAACTATTCTTAAAATCAAAGAAAGGTTGTAAAGAAATGTATAATATCCTCATATCAAAGAAAAAAAGTTTTCCAACTTCTCGAAAAAAATGGATTGAAAATGGTATCAACTTTAGTGAGCAAGAGTGGGAACATGCTTACATGCTTCCATTTAAAACAACTTCCGAAACAAAGCTTTAGTGGTTTCAATTTCAAACGCTTCACAGATTATCCGCAACAAACTACTATTTAAATAAATGTGGCATAATTGACTTGCCCTTATGCTCTTATTGCAATCAGTTGCCAGAAACACTGGATCATTTGTTTTCAAAATGTTATTTAATAAAAGAACTTCGGATTGAGATAGAACATTGGTCAAGATAAAAAAGAATTTAGTCAGTCGACTATATATTGAAAAATATATTTTACTCGAAAATTGTAAATACCATGAATTTAACATATATTTGAAACATGCTATTGAAAAAATTGAACATTCATCACAAGTATAAACCCATTTCTCCCTCTGTCTACTAACTCTCAAATATCTGTATCTCTTCTTCCTTCTAATTCCTATCTCTAACCCCATTCTATGTTCTTCTATTAAAAAAAAAAACTTTCCCATAATTTCTTCTAATATCAATTACTGGAATACTAAGTCATTGTGTATGCTGCACGAATGTTTTGTAAATATACTATAAGGTGAAAGTCAAATAAAAAATATCGAAACAAAAAAAAAAGATGTTATACTAAAAAAGCTCAAGAAATGTTATCGTAAATGACGCCCTGTGTGGGGATTTAAGCATGTTCATCTAATTCATGATAATGCTCCATCACGTAAATCTGAGCTTGTGAAACAATTTTTGAAATCGGAGAAGGTGTCTTGCCACACCCACCATACTCTCCAGATCTAGCCACATGCGACTTTTTCCTTTTTCTGAAACTGAAAAAAATCCTATCTGGTAATCGTTACAAGTTCCGACAAGCCCTTGGCTCAGCCATCAGTCTACCTAAATCAATGTACCATGACGCATTTCAGAAATGGATTCAAAGATTGAAATTATGCATTTCAAACCACGGAGAATACTTTGAAGGGATGAAATACTCATTTCACTATTTGAGTTGAATGTTTTTGAGATATTGTACAATACACATTACATATTGAACAACCCTTGTACTTTTAATAAAAATGTGATCTATTGAATGTGGCTTGAACTATTTAAGGTAGATCCTTTATATCTTGTATATAAATTTCTGATGGCAAGATCCTTCATTTCATATCATGGCCTTTGACCTTGTAACCTTGATCTTGGAGTTTGACATACATCTATGAAAACATAATCTATTAAATGTATGTGGAACTATTTTAAGTAGAGCTTTCATATTTTGTATATAAATTCTTTATGGCAATACCTCATTATTTGATGACTTTGGAGTCGGACCAAGTTTTAAAACTCTGAGATATTTAATATCTCCTGAACTATATAAGGTAGATCTTTCATATTTTGTATGTAGATTTTTCAGGCTAGCCCTTTTATTTTATACTCTGATCTAGTTACCTTGAAATTTGATCTACTTTTAAGAGGATCTCAGTTTTATATATGAGTACATAGGGAAAATCTTGAATATGGACCAAGGTGACTTAGGTGAGCAATGTGGCCCATGGGACTCTTTGATTCTTCTGATGAATATTAGAATTTAGCTGAGAGATGTAGAGCTGGAAAATAATTGTAGAATTTATATCCCTTAGGTCTGATCATGTATTTTACTGATACTCGGGTGGCTAATAAGGCCTGTGGGCCTTCTGTTGCATTTGTGTGCCAATATGTAGTAAACAGTTTACCAGATAGGTTCCAAATTTTGCTTGAGAATTGAAGTTTTTTTTTAAATTTTTTTTTTTTTTTAGATTTTTGATATTCTGGCATATTTTGCTAACTCTGTAAATGTTAAATTGTTAAATTTTCAAATTTTTAATTTTTTATTTTAAGGTTGAAAATGAAAGACTACAGAAGAGAGTGTTTGTTGATGAAGAATCAGAGACATTTAGTCAGATGGTGTCTAGGTAAGTATCAAGATACCAACAATTGCATAGTATAGTCTCACAGATTCCACATGTAACTATGCTCCCTCTGCAGTATCTTTTCTGCTGTGCCTGGAGTTGTTGGGAAAGCCAGGTGCCCTGCACCATAGACTCATTCAGATGAAAATTAGCACATTAGATCCATGCACTGAAGTTATCAATTGTAACCTACATTTTTTGTCTAGAATTGAGTATGACTTGCACTTGCTTTGTACTTTTGTTTTTAATTCCTATGTTAGGGTTTAACATTTTCTTTCTTGAGTGCTAGACCAGTCGGACTACTTTAAATGATTTTTACTAGTGCCAATTTTACATCCACTAAGCCCTGATCACTGGGCCAGTAAAGTTCAGATATACATGGAAGCTTCCTGACAGAGTGCAAATTGAAGTTTGTGAAAATCATGGCCTCTGGGTGTAGGGTAGAGCCACAATAGGGGATCACAGTTTTAAATACGGAAATATAGTAAAAGTGTTTTAAAAATCTTCCTCTCCAGATCCACTGGGCTAATTTTAATTTCAATCAAACTTGGTACAAATCGTCCTTGGCTGAAGGGAATTCAAGTTTGTTGAAATGAAGGCTCATGCCCCCTTCAAATGGGAGATAATCACAAAAATGCAAATATAGGGTGGAGTCATTTAAAAATCTTTCTCAAAAACCACTGGGCCAGAAAAGTTTACAGGGGGAGGAGGTGGGGGTGGGAGGGAGGGAAGGACAGCAAAAAGGCATTTGTATCTCCTAACTAAACTTAAGTCAGTCAACACATGATGAAAGTGAAGAACATTGTTACTTATGAATTTAATAAACAACAAAATGTACATGTGCGTGCACGATTTCAAAGGACAATAGACATGGAAAGAAAACAATGGATAAAAGACAACAAAGACTTGTTTAACTGTTGTGCTATTACACCATTAACCTAAGTTAGTTTAATTTATTTATTTATCCAGGATTGGGAAGCAAGTTATTATAACTTTTATTAATCATTCTCAAGTTTTCTTGTCCCAGGTTAAAGGGAGGGTTATTTGTTCACATACAAATTCAACTCTGCCACATTTTCTCTGTGCTTGCCCCAAGCCATGCACTCTTAGTCCAGTGATTGTCTTTATGATATTTTATTGTAGTCCTCCCCCCCAACTGATTTGGCCTATTATCAGTCTTCACAAAAACTTTTCTGAGCCACTAGCCAGTAGGGCAAGTGAATTTCACAATTTTACTAGCCCAATGAAGTTTTTTGTAGCCCTGAAATATGCATAACATTTAAAAATCAAAGTTGTATAATTTGAATTCCATATTGATATTAAATATTGACTGCGAAGGTCAACGCTTTTGTGAATCAGTTTGTTCACTTTCTTCTGATTTTAAAATCATGATCCTGGATGGTGATCCTCTTCATATTTCTTGTGTTTACCTTGAGCTTCCCCCCCCCCCCCCCCCCCCCCCCCCCCCCCCCGCTGAATTTTCCATTTTAAGACATTACAGTCTAATGAATGAAAAATGGATGAAATTTATTGAAAGTTTGTGATGTTTTGAGAGTGTTTTTAAAAATGAATTATGACTGTAGTGCTGCTAAATGATTTATATGGAGGGGATTTATAGACAGTAAGATTATGTATAGTGATAAATCCCTCTTAAACTTGAATATTTTGATGAAATATCTCTTAAGATGTAATTTTGTTTTTGAGACAATTTTAATTGGTCCATACCGATTTTAACTAGCCTCAGGCATCGGGCTGGTGAGTTTTCACAAAGACTGTATTATTTTGTATTAGTTTAATTTTTTTATTTTCATGGGGCCTTTTATAGCTTGTTTTATGGTGTTTTTTGGTTCATTATTGACTGCAGAATGGCGATCTGTGGGTGTTGTTTGGATGTACAAAGGAGCTTGACACAATATGGGACAGAGAGAGAGAGAGAGAGAGAGAGAGAGAGAGAGAGAGAGAGAGAGAGAGATTTAGAGAGATTTATAATTTTCCCCCCAGTTTTTGCCCAGAAGATATCAGTGAAAATTTAAAAATTTGCCTTCCTTTCTGCTACTTACCTTTTTACACGGGGTTGAACTCTTCAAATACGAGGGACACTTTTTAAGTTCGTAGAGTAAGCCTATAACTTTTTATGCGATTATCAAGTTGCACGATTTTTTACACAGAACTTACGTAATTATTCCTCTCTCGAACGGTATCTCAGTATGCGGCGCATGAGGTCCATGTGCGCTGGGTATTTTCAACATGTGATTTTATACACTATAGTAAAATATAGCATTCATATGTGGATGAAAAAATCTCTGAACAGAGGGTATATTGTAAGATTCGAGCACACTTCGGGTTTCCGTCAACGGAAATTCATGCTGATTTGCAAAAGGTTTATGGGAATGGTGCTTTAAAATATGCTACAGTTTGCAAGTGGGTACGTCGTTTTAATGATGGTCGGGAGTCAATTGAAAATGACCCTCGAGTGGGTAGGCCGGTGTCTGTTTTGACGGAAAAGAACGTTGCTACTGTGAAAACGTAAATTGAGGAAGACACACGTTATACCGTGCAAGAGATAGAAGATTTAAGTGGCATTCATTCGTCAAGTGTTTTGAAGATCTTGCGTGAATGACTTGGGCTAAGTAAGATCTGTGCACGCTGGGTGATTTGCTCACTGATGAGCAGAAACAAAGTCGGGTTAGCTAAAAATAAGGTTTGGATTTCATCTGAGGGCGACAGACCTGTCATTGCGCGCCATTGCAGAACATAAAATTGCATGTTGTATGCGATATTCTTTGATTCGAAAGGTCCAGTCCTTCAAATTCCAGTCCCGAAAGGTAGTTCTGTCACTGGAAAGATTTACAGAGAAAGTGTTCTTACTCAAATTGTTGATTTCTATCAGAAACACAGACCGCGCACCGGTGTCTGCTGCATCAAATTACTCCATGATAACGCACTGGCCCATAAATCCGCTACGGTACAGGAATATCTGAAAGAACCTGGGCTCAATGTCTTAGATCATCCCCCATACAGCCCTGACCTGTCCCCCTGTGACTTTTGGTTGTTCCCAAGATTAACGGAAATGCTGGCAGGGCACCGTTTTGAATCCCATTGTCATATAGGCAGTGTGGTGTAGTAGTGTCTGCAACATATACCTAAAGAGGCGTACTGGGCGGCGTTTCGGAAATGGGTAGATTGGTGTAAAATGTGTGTTGAGGCAGACAGGGCATATTTCTAAGGTCTTAGATAAATAAAATTTTGATATTTCAAGCGGTTTTAAAAAGACCACCCTACACCACGAACTTAAAAAGTGTCTAAGGTTCTAACAAAGTAAAATCTTTATAGAGAAGACTTCCTATCCTATTGAATATTATGTAATTTTCACCCGTGATTTGTGATATGCATGTTAACCACAAATTGGCCAATTTTAGTTTCACGTGTAATAGTTATTATTGTTGAAAATTTAGGTTGCTTTTTATAATTCCTACCTTTCAGTTTTCAACAGTTGTCCTGACGATTATATTAATTATAAATTATTATTTTATAATGATTTATTATTTGAACATGGTAAATCAGATGCTTTTTATGGTTAGGAGGACAAGAATTGATGTATGTAAATAAAGATTGATTGTAATTATTTGAATTAATCTGTTTTATGTTGATTCAAAACCAAAAGGTAGTAACTATACAAAGTAATATTTTCAACAATATACTGACTGTTGTGAGTGCCGATTCCCTGATCATTCCGGGCTTTAAATTATCAAAAATGCACTTCTTAAAGTTTGGTGTAACCATGTTTATAGCAAAACAGCATGTAAGAAGCTTAATAATTCTGTGTGACATGAGTCTTTCTGTCCCAAAACTAGACAAGGAGAGAACTGTATGCAAAAGTAATCCCTAATTCTTAAATGTGCCGCCACTCTGTGAGACACAGAAACTGCCTTCCCCCAGAGCAGTGCATTGAGTTGAAGCCTAATTGACTTCATTAGTAACACATACTGACCTACAAGGTACCAATGAAACTAAATGCTATTGCAATACTTCATAACTATTTGATATATTAGAAAAAAACTCTATAAGGGTCAATTTTGATTCAGAAATTTGCATCACAAGTTGAAAACTTTGACACTCTGGAAAGTGAGGAAGAGTGTTTAAGAAAACAGAGACTGTTATAGGCTGCTTTTAACAGCTGGGGATTGCTTAGAGATTGATTTCTTCCATAAAATGTAATTTCCTGAACTGACATGCTGACACATCTATACATATGAAGAATTTCAAGTTTACTTGCCTTGTTGGTCTTTTTCTCGCTTCAGGACCACTACCCCATGTCGCACATAACTACTCCAAATGTGGCATTCTAACCAGATGAGGCATTGAGGGCAGTGTAAGCATGTTGGATCTAGCCTTATTTAAAACTTTTGGTGCTCTGGTTACTGTCCTAATTATTAGGGGTGAAATGGTACAACCCAGTATCAGTTCTTCGCGGTATAAAATGTCCGGTTTTGTTACGAAAAAAAATGTCTTGTATTCAGTTCGATATAGGTTATGTTTTATTTGTGAACAGAGCTCCATAATTTTCCTTCTCCGATTGAGAATAAGATTCAAACAGATCCAAATTAGCGGATTCCAGAGATAGTAATAAAGACAGTTGATTGATTGTTTTACGTCCCATTGAGAATTTTTCAGTGATGTTGATACATCAAGAGCTGTAGGTGAAGTACCACAAATTTAGACCTATGCTTAGTGCTCAGAACTATAGCAATGATAGTTCTATCAAATCACAATCTAAACCGGTTATGAAATGAATGCTTTGTCACTTGCACTGAGCTACTGTGACTGCGCAATAAAGACAGTAAAACAATGATGTTAACAGTGGACTGGGAGCTACATGTAACATCACATATTGTCATTCTTGATGATCTTTTAGAATGAGTACTTAGTGGTACATGTTAGTCTAGGGTGGTGATCAGGAAGATCACCATACTAATCTAATCTAGTCGAACAATGATTTTATATTGCTTTCTTGTCATAAGGCTCATTTTTTAGGAAAAAGTGCTTTATTTAATATAACTGTATTGTATTGAAATTAACCATATCATAGTGAAATATTGTGATATGAATTGTATCGTGAGGTAGGTGTATTGTTTCACCCCAAGTCCTGACCAGTCAGTTTTGATTGAACGTTTTGTGATTAAAATGGCTGCAATAAAATTGTTCCCTGAGTAATTTACCAACTAGTGATTAAATGTTTATAAAACTTAACAGAACACTTAGGCCAAAAAAAAATATGTCTGTTTAATGTTTCAAAAATAGGGTCAGTCAGTCGGATTTTTTTTTTTTTTTTTTTTTATATATTGATTATCCTCTACAGATCTCAATCCTTCAACTGTAAACTGACATGGTTTACTGGCACTGGAGGAATTGTGATACTTATGAAATAAATCATCAAATGTGTGATGATCGAGCATGGGTACTATAAATCGTTTAATGCCCTCCCGATTGTCTAAATTCCAAGGACAACATGCTAGTCATTCCTTCAGATTTCTTCCCGTGTTTCCTCGATCAGATCGTAATCTGAGTCAGTTCAGTGTTTGATCAAAGTTCACATTTGTTCGGGTATCGTTAAGTTCTGATATGACTTGGATCTTCCAAACTACTTTTAAAAGGGAGACGTAATTTTGATTCCGGAATTTTGGGCTTGGATACAATAAAAATGTTTAGGGTTGGAGAGTAAAAAATAGGGTCAGTTGGGAAACCGTAAAACAGACATATATTTTATTTTGGTCTTAAAGCAGTTTTCAAGTTTTGAATTGGTAGTTAAAGAGATAGTGTTTTTGTTTATTTTATTGTACACTCTGTATTATGTACGGACTTTTGCAATATCATTAGAATTATTGGTCTTGAGTAAGTTCGGGACAAAAATAATTGCTATCATTAAAAATACGGAGGACATTTTGGAAGAAGTGAATGCAAGAGAGAAAATTAGATTGTGATGGAAGGCAGAAGTTCCAATGTACAACAACAGAGCAAGTGACATTGTTCCACTTGCTCACAATTTGAGTAAGTGTTTTCTTTACTTATATCCTTTGGACCATCCAAATTCATCAGTAATTTGTCCACAAGTGCTTGTTTCACTCTGCAAGCTGTGCTATTAGATGACACTGTTATTATGTTCCCTAACAAAGTTTGGGAACATATTGGTTTTACTCTGTTTCTTATTATGTTCCCGGTGGCTCAGTGGTAGAGCTCTCGCCTCGTGAACGGAAGGTCGTGAGTTCGAGCCCCGCTCGGGCCGGCCGCGTCAAACCTAAGACGTTAAAATAGGTAGTGATTGCTCCTTCGCCAAGAGCTCGGCATTACGAAGTGAGAGTCATGGGTCTTTCGGATGGGACCTTATAAACGGAGGTCCCGTGTCGCAGCAGGTGTGGCACGTAAAAGAACCCTCACTGCTAAAAGCCATTAGTGCTAAGCATAGGTCTAAATTTGCAGCCCCGTCACCGGTAATAGTGACAGTCGCCGGATAGCTGAAAAATTGCTCAGGCGACTATAAATAAAAAAAAACCCAACAAATAATATGTTCCCCAAATGAAGTTTGGGAACATATTGGTTTTACTCGGTTTCTTATTATTATGATTATTATTATTATTATGTTCCCCAACGAAGGTTGGGAACATACTGGTTTTACTCGGTTTCTTCTTATTTTTTCTTTCTTCTTGGGACTTTTTTGTCCACGAGTGTTCTTAGAAACTACTCATGGGATCAATATGAAACCAATACAAGATGATAGTCTAGCGTATGTAAATGTGCGGAATGAACGTCATTTTGTCAGAAAATGCAGGCATGTGCATGCACGTGCATTGAATGTTTTGTTTACAAATTTTTGAATCAGCTTGTTTGATATTTAGGTTGTAGGTATATACATTGAGCTCCTGCAGTGATTTCAATGGGTCAAAATTACGATACTGTATGTGCATGCACGTGTGCTTCGTTTTGATTGGATAATACAAAAATGTATATATCTCTGTTGTTGTTGATAGGAATGAGATCACATTCACAGTATATGTAGACATCTCAAATATCTACAGATTCGTGATATAAACTTGCAAACGTGCATGTGCATTCACATGCAATGTCTTTTGAAGTTTCAATTCTTTCAATGACTATAACTTTCGTTGTTTTTGTTAAAATCTTTGGAAATTTAAGTTATGAATGTATGTTGGTATTCTGAATGCAAATATGTAGTAAAATGACTTTTATGCACATGCACTAAATTATAATTTTCAAATCGCCCTAACTTTCTTATGAATGATGTAAACGACATCAAATTAATACTGTAAGTAGGTCTATCAAATGCATATCGAATGACATCAACACCAATGTTGAGGTTTACTCGCGTGCACCTAGATGAATGCGCATTGATTTTCCATCATTTCCTTGGTACTAAAATGGCCATAAATTTTTAATTAAAAGTTAAATTGAGCTGAGATTTTATTGACTGGCTTATGATTCAAATGACTATTGAATGGTGTTAACAAAAATTCTATCGTTGAATTCTTGTGCGCGTTAGCTTGCGTGCAATTTCATTTTTGAAATTTTTGTTAAAATCTTTTGAAACTTGGGTTGTGAATGTAGGTTGGTATTCTAGAAGCAAATATATAGCAAAATGACTTTGGCACACGTGCATGCATGTGTGCTATATTGTGATTTGCTGATTTTCCAATTGCCAAAACTTTTTTCTAAATGATGCAAACAACATCAAATTTATACTGTAGGTATATCTATCATATGCCTATCGATTGGCATCAACATCAATGTGCAATATATGCATGTGGATTGATTTTCCATCATTTTTTCGAATTAAAAATTAAATTGAGCTGAGATTTTACTTGCTGGCATATGATATAAATTCCTATTGAATGGTGTGAACAAAAATTCCATTGTCGAATTAGCGTGAGCATGCAATTTCATTTTTGACGTCTCAATTCAAGTATCGGTCCATAACATTTTCAGATTTGAATGGATGGTTTTGAAAGTGATGTTGCAGATATGTATTGAAACTCCCTTCTCAATGGTAGTGTCAAAGTCACCCCCCCCCCGCACGTGCATGTACATGCGCTAAATTCTGATTGGCCGATATTGATGTTGCCATAACTCTCTTATAAATTATATAAATGACATGAAATTTATATTGTAAGTATATCTATCAAATGCCTATCGAATGACATCAACATCAATGTGGTGTCTTACTCACATGCACATAGGGGGCCTCTGTGGCCGAGTGGTTAGAGCATCGGGCTCAAAATCACAAAGCCTCTCACCTCTGTCGGCGTGCGTTCAAATCTCGGCCGCGGCGTTATGTGAGCAAGTTTGCCAGTTTACTTGCGGAAGGTCGGTGGTTTCTTCCCAGGTACATTGTATCTGGGTTCTCTACTCCACCAACAAAAACTGGATGCCACCAGATAACTGAAAAATTGTTGAGTGTGGCGGAAAGCAATAAATAATCAATCAATCAATCACATGCACATATATGCATGTGCATTGGTTTTCTTTCATTTTTGGGTACTAAAATGGCCATAATCTTTGAATTAAAAGTTATATTGAAGTGAAATTATAGTTGTGGGTTTATAATTCAAATGCCTATTGAATGGTGTGAACAAAACTTCATTCATCAATTTGTGTGTGTGTGTGTGAGTGCACGTGCATTGTCATATTTGATGTCTAAATTCATATATAGTCTATAATATTGTTGGCTTTCCATGAATTGTATTGAAATTTGTGTTGCAGATATATATTGAGACTCCCTATTCATTGGTTGTTGCCAAATCACTTCCACAGACGCGCATGCATGTGTGCTAATTTCGGAATGGCCGATTTTCAAATCATCGTAACTTTCAAAGGCATCGTGAATGACAGTAAGAATAATGCTGAGTCCTACTCGCGTTCACGTTTATGCATGTGGATTGCTTTTTTCGTATTTCAGGTACTAAATTGACCATAACTTTTTAGTTAACGACTCAAATGAATTTGTTTCACCCCCTGTAATTTGGTGATTTTAATGCCTATTCAGTGGTGTCAACAAAAATTCCATCATCGAATTCGCGTGTGACTCAATGCGCTTGCATTGTTATATTTGACTTCTGTATTCATCTATTGGACTATAACATAATAATATAATTGATATAATGTGATGAAGTATTTGTGCAATAGATGGAATTTTATCAGCATTCAAGTCCGCTTCATGAAGGGTTTATATGCCTTTTACAATTGTCATGCTATTTTATTTGACAGTACATTTTAAAATCCAGGACGCGAGTTATCTGAAATCGCTTTCCTTTTTACGCCGTAGTGTCAAAGTAAGTAAGTAATATTTATTTCAAGTCAGAAATAAAGCATTTTAGCATTCATTGAGTAGATTTAAAGCAGAGGAATATTGATTTCTTGATTTTTTTTTTTTCTTCTTTATGAAATATCATTTTAAAAATGCCACTCGTGGTGGATCCAGGATTTCCAGGGAAAAAAAGAGGGGTTGGGGGTTGGGGATGTTCATGTGATAGTTAAATATTAGCCAAAATACACAGCTATTTTGGGTGCCAGATCAGGAGTTTTACTCTCATCAGAGTAAAACTCAGATCAGATCATGGTGATTTCCTCAGTTATTTGATATTAATCAACAATCACCCAACACGTAGACATTTATACGTGGTAACGAATGGGAGTGGATTCACGGCCTCCCCATTCAATTCCAAACCGGGAGGTTGTGAGTTTGAGCTCCGCTTGTGCCATGACCGTGTCAAACCTAAGACGTAAAATAAGCAATGATTGCCTTTTCATGAAACGCTCGGTATTTACAAGTGAGAATCACAGGTCTTTAAAAAGGGATCAAGGTCTTGTGTGGTGGCAGGCGTTGGCACGTGAACCCTTGCTTTTACAGCCCTGAGAGCTAAGCATAGGTGTAAATTTGTGGTTCTTTATCTACGGCTGGTGATGTCTCAATAGGAGTGAAAATTTCTTGACGGGTTGTAAAACCAAACAAACAAACATTTAATTTTGACTATATATTACTAAAGAGGAAAAGAAATCATTAAAATCCAGTTTACAAAATTGATACCGAACAACAGCGGTCTGAAATGTAATATGAACTGTCTTGTTTGCCGAAAAAAAAAAACAACCAACAACACCCTACACAGCAGTTTCTAAAACTTTTTCCCTGCAAAAAAGACTCCCCTCAAATCCACGTGTTTTTCACGTGTGTGTAAACAGCCCAAGTGCATCTTGGGATGTAGCCTCAGCTTCACACATCAAATAGTTCCTTGTAAACAGGGGGCCTTCGTGGCCGAGTGGTTAGAGCATTACGCTCAAAATCACAAGGCCTCTCACCTCTAGTCGGCGTGGGTTCAATTCTCGCTCGCGCCGACATATGTGAGAAAGTTTGCCAGTTTACTTTTGAAAGGTCCTTGGTCTCTTCCTGGGTATCTGAGTTCTCTCCTCCACCTACAAAAACTGGTCGCCACCAGATAACTGAAAAATTGTTGAGTGTGGCGTAAAACAAGAAATAATCAATCAATCAATCCTTGTAAACAGTGGGTCTTTCTACAAATGGCACAAAATTTCCTCATTTAGGATACAAAATGCAGTACAAAAGAGGAAAGGGAAAAGAGAAAAATCGCACATAAAAACAAAAAAGAAAAAAAAATTCTTTTGAATATATGGAATTTCAATTGACTAAGTTTATTTGGATTGGACAGTTGCCGCTGCGATACCTTGCTACTCACTTTGCCTTGGTGTGCAGTCACTTAGCAAATGACACTTAGATAGTTTGTTCGCATATTTTCAATTCATCCAGGCCTTGACAATACTTCAACTTCTACAACTGATTTCTTTTAGCCTCAAATGAAAAGTTATGAAATTGTTATATGTTGAGATGCTTAAAAGATTCTTAACTATTAAAACATTTGACACCACTTGCTACATGGGGGAATGTTTGAGCAACATCTGTAATGGTCCCCATCACAATGAGTACTAGTTATGTTCCCCAGTGAAGTTTGGGAACATATTGGTTTTACTGTTTCTTCTCATTATTATTGTTTCTATTTTCTTGGGACCTTTTTGTCCATAAGTTCTCAGAAACTACTCATGGGACCAATATGAAACCAATATAGGATGATAGTGTAGCATATGTAGATGTGCAGAACGAATGTCATTTTGTCTGAAAATGCCTGCATGTGCATGCACATGCATTGAATGTTTTGTTTACAAATTTTTGAATCTCTGTTACTTTTTTGTTTTTCAATGATATCGATTAATACTTATAGTTTAAGTATATCTTGATCCCCTTTAAAGACTTTTATGGGGAAAATTACTATTCTGCATGTGCATGGACATGCACTTCGTTTTGATTGGATAATACAACAATGTATATATCTCTCTTGTTATTAATGGTAATGAGACAATATTCACAGTAAAGGTAGATATTCCTAATATCTATAGAATGATGATATAAAATTTGCAAACGCGCATGTGCAGGCACGTGCATCATCTTTTGTAGTTCCAATTCTTTCAATGACCATAACTTTTTTTCTTAAAATCTTTTGACACTTGGGTTGTGAATGGAGGTTAGTGTTCGGAATGCAAATTTGTAGCAAAATGACTTTGGCGTACGTGTATGCACATGCTCTAAATTGTGATTGGCTGATTTTCAAATCACCCTAACTCTCTTATAAATTATTCCAATGATATCACATTTGTACCATAAGTATATCTATGAAATGCCTATTGATTGGCATCAACACCAGTGTTGAATCTTACTCACGTGCAGATCTATGCACGTGCATTCATTTTCTGTCATTTTTTGGGTACTAAAATGACCTTAATTTTCAACTAAAAAGTTAAATTGAGCTGATATTTCACTGATTGGCTTAGGTTTGAAATGCCTATTGAATGGTGTGAACAAAAGTCCACCGTCGAATTCGCGTGCACGTGACCGTGCGTGCAATTTCGTTTTTGACTTCTTAATTCAAATATCGGTCCATAATATTTTTAGATTTGAATGAATGGTTTTGAAATTAATGTTGCAGATATTCATTTAAACTCCCTACTCTAAGGTAGTGTCAAAATCACCTCCCCGCAAGTGCATGCACGTACGCTTAATTCAGATTGGATGGTTTTGAAATTGCCATTACTTTCTTATAAATGATGTAAATGACATGAAATTGATATTGTAACAGTATCTATCAAATGTCTATCAAATGACATCAACATCAATGTGGTGTCTTATTTATATGCATGTATATACACATGCATTAGTTTTGTTTCTTTTTTGAGTACAAAAATGGCTATAACCTTTGAGTTAAGTGTTATATTGAAGTGAAATCTTAGTTGTTGGTTTATGATTCAAATGCCTATTGAATGGCGTGAACGAAAAGTCATTTGTCGAATTCCCAAGTGCGTGAGTGGACGTGCATTGTCATTTTTGATGTCTAAATTGAGATATGGTCTATAGAATTGTTGCATTTCAATGAATTGTATTGAAATTTATGTTGCAGATATATTGTGAGACTCCGTACTCATTGTTGTTGCAAAAATCACTTCATCGCACGTGCACGCATGTGCACTTAAATTTGATTGGATAATATTTAAATAGATATATGTCACTCATGAATATGGTATATTCAATGATGATGAGATGATAGATACACACTACTTAAACCTAGATTGTAAGATCTTTGGGTGTGCAGATATACACTTGCATGTGCGTGTATGCACGTTCATTGTTTCAGTTGTTTCAAACTTCTATTTGCTGTTAGTTTCTCATTTGCCAATCAATTGTTTCGAAATTGATGTTGTAGTTGTATCTTTAGACTTTTAACATATTGACATGTTTGAGTTACTACTCAACACCTGCATGCACATGCACTGAATTATGATTGGTGAGTTATTAACTCTGTTGATAGCTAATTTGTTTAACTATGAAATGGAGTAAAAGTTATAAGATAGTTAAATATTTAGATGTTTTATGGTTTCTTATAGTAGAAATCACTTATCCTGAAATAACTAATGCCACTTCCTACTTGGGTTAATGTTTGGGGGAACATCTGTAATGGTCCCTGTTATAATGAGTACTAATTTAAATTGCATAGCTTATGAAGTCTATGAAAAAATTTACAAGTGCTTGTGATAACATTTTAATAATTGTTTCCTTCTGAGTGACATAAATTTTTTTTAATATTTCGTGATTTGCACTTTTGAGCAGTATTTTGATGCTAAAGTTAATGAAAGGTACAGTTGGTATGTCTATTAACTTAATCCACACGTCCTAATTATTGCTTCAGTAGGCCTACATGATGTAGTCTGGTATCAGAATTGTTGACTTACAGGTTTTATGGCATTTTGCTTCAAGATAAAGGTAAAGGCACTGTTTGACTTTTATAAGTATATCATGTATATTAACAAATGATACTATATGTTTGTATGTTAACGATAATGGTAACACAGTCTATTTATGTGTTTGTAACATTAATATTGTTTGATGATTTGTAATTGTATGAATATGAATAAAGAATAGAAAATAATGCATTACCAATAGCAATTTTACATTTGCCTGAACATAAATGTTTATTCAGTATATAGCATATATACAAATATACATATATAAGGATAACCTATTGTACTACCACTTTTATTTTACAGTAAAATTCCATAAAACCTATTTAATTCTGATTCCAAATATCACCTAATGATGATGAATATGATAAAATTATTCATATGAGCACCATATGAAACAAAAGAGTTTATTGTTCTTCAATTAGTATCGCCTATTTTCTGTTTCTTTTTATGCAATACCAATGCCTGGGATATGTATTCAGATACTCATTTTACATTCAAGTATAAAGTTCATGTGATGATGTACCGAAAGATGGATAATTCTTGGCATAATATATAATAGAAGTAGTTGTAACATTTGATAATAATTGAATCAGTACAGAACAGATTTTCATAATTCTGCTGTAGATTCGTATAAAAACTCAAAAAAGTTGGACAACTTTTACATACATGCAACTACATTTATTTTGATTTTGATAAAAATTATTTGTAGGTGTTTCAAGGGATGGTTTCAGAATAGACAAGGACAGAATTGCAGAATGACACATGAATATGGGGCCTCTTAATTAGCTTGGAGTTTTTTTTTCCAAAGATTGGAACTATATTATATTAAAAGCAATACTACTGTTAATGTGACACATTAAATTATGAAAATTAAGGAAGCACAAAGTCTTCTTTGTAATAGTCTTTAATTGAAACAAATTGGAAAAAAGTGATAATTGAAAAGTATGTTGAACTGTGATGCAGCTAGGACATTACGAAAAAATGCCATATGATGAACACAAATCTATTACATTATGGAAGCATTGCATATTCAGGAAGTTTTAGACATCAAGAAGGTTATAATCCAGCAGTTACCAGTATGAAGCAATGATAGCTGTGACAGAATGTTGTTGATGTCCATTATTTTAAATGAACAAACAGAACTGGTATTTGAGTTGCTATAACATTTGTCATTGTTTTTCCAGTGGTGTATTCCTGCTGAACAAAAATGTTTTGAAGCTTCTTTCATTAGTCATAATAGATCCATTTAATTTTTAAGAGCCACAGTTATTTGTCATATGGTGTTTAATCTATAAATTCCTCACAGAAAACAGTTCTGTTTTCATTTTATTTAGAACATCCAATCTTGAATTCGCAGTCCTGATGTCAGTGTCTAAAAATGTATAGACAAAATAAATTGCATAATTCTTGGTGACCAATAACATCAGAATGACTTCAATAATAAAATGAAATTGATAGATTTCTTCAATATTTACAAATTACAAATGCTAATATTCCAGGTATATATTATTCAGAAACACCTAATCATACAAGAATTTCTCGTACAATATTTTGCTAGAAATTCATAGGGCTAATGTAATTACACTAGTATAGATCTGCTTACTGTTCACTGATTTTATGAAACGGGCAAAATGGATAATAATAAAGTACTCGAGTATCGGAATTGGAGACATTCGACACCATTTAATGCCAACTTTGCAGTTCTAGTTTTGATTTTCGGCCTATCTTCTCAGTCAGAAGTGTTTACGGAAGTAATGTCATCATGATCGCGTGGTAAAAATGCATAAATCCATTGAAATATCTACATTTTAAAGCTAATCATTGAAAGCATAACAATTTGCGACATACACTTACAATGTTACATCAAAATTCAAGGTAATTTAAGAACATAAACCAGCTTAGAATATCCAGAACACCTTTCTCCGTGTTTCACAAACTTCTACTTTCACTTCACAAAAGGGAAGGAACTTATTTTAATCATAAATATGCTTGAAATACACATTGCAGTCAAGGGGCTGGATGATCTAGATTACATTAAAATGCACATCTTTTCACAAAAGTCCAAACTTTAAAATCAATTTATTTTCTTTAATGAAACACACATCTCTAATTTTTAAGGCATTGAGCTTGCTTGAGAGCCTTCTAGTTATCATGCAGATTTTGTCTCTACACCGCTTTTCCCATCTCAGTGGGCGAAATCAAATAGTGCCTATTTGTATTGAATGTTTCTTGCAATTCAAGACTTTGAAACATTGAATTTAATTGATATGTGAAAGACACAATATCGTTTCCGTTATTGATATCATGGTTTATTATTGTATCTTTGTCCAATAATTAAATAACAATTGTTTGGCAAGAAAAGCCCATTATTTGATTTATTACGAAACAGATTTTCCCGCGAAATTTATGTCGCATGATATCATTAAGTACTTGCAAAATAACATGCTCAAATTAGGTTTTCATTTGTATCAATAGTCTCATAGTTTCACCAAGAATCCCTATTTCAGATCAATAGAAACAGATAAATACTAAATTGACAAAATTGCCCATTGTCATAGTTTGGTTTCTATTTCAAAAATACAAAGACTATTTTTGGTTTTGTTTTTGGTAATTCCGATGCCGATTCTCAATAAAGCAAACAAAAGTAGCATGTGCATCGCAATGAAAATAACAGGTTATTTTATGAAGAAACACAGGCTAGGTAGCATTCATTGGGAATTGAATCTTGTTCAGAATTCCAATAACCTTTCTACATATTACATTGAACTTTTGAATTGTTAGGCATTATTGAAAACAGAGAGTTAATACCATATAATTGTTACATCATACATGAACAGAAGATATAACTTCTATAAACAAATAGTCTTGCTCTGAAGCAGTTATATTCTTTTCAGCATTTTTCATCAGCAATTTCAATTTATTTATTATAGTCTTTGTAAAGTAACTAGTCTTGAGGGGATATTATCTAGCAAGAGGAGGGTACATGTATGAATGTGTTAGGATAAGCAACTTCAACCCAAGCTCTCTTCTTTATTTCTGTTTATGTAAATAAACACAGTTTGCTAATATTTTACAAATGATTGTAATGCTTTATTTATATACTTAAAAATGAGGAAATGTTTCACGTGGCACTCAAACATATCTTCTCTTACTTTCTCTAATTTACCTGCCCTATAAATTTGTTAAAAAACCCTATAATGTATATGAGATTGCACTTGATGCCTTTGTGGCCCTTCAGGCCTTTGATTTAATGTTCTTTAAGTAAATATGGTTTACATTTATGCATTTAAGAGCAATAAATCAGATCATGTGTTTTTGCACAAAATTAATGTAATTTTCACCAATTTTCAGTTTAATGTCTAGGTATTTTAAGACATTTATTTTGTGTTGTGATATTCCAGCAATTTAATTATAGTAAAAAAAATGTGATGGTTGTTTGTCACACTATTTTGATTCTTATAGAGAATGACTCTTAATTAGTCAGCCTCAATTTCACAAAATTACATGCTACCTATGACTGAAAATATAGCGGAAACTCGCCATAATTGTGATTTTCCACTATAATAGCAGAATTTATATTTCCTCCTTACCTTTTGAAAGCCCATGAGCTCTGTTCTTGATATAGATTTGCAGTGGAAATCATGAATTTTTTTTTTTTTTAGATTGAAATCAATGTTTAGATCCACAAATACCACTGTGAATAAGGGATATGTTGTCAGTGCCTTTTGTGAGAAACAGCAGCCATCTTTGTCTGTGAAGGTGACTATTTACTCGGATTATTCTGTGGATCCTGTCATATTTACCTGTGATGGTAAGTTGATTTTAGAATAGATTAAACCAATTATCCTGAAAATGTCATTCAGTCATGGTTGGGGAAAGTAAGTTAATTATTTTCTCATTAATCCTTTAATGTTCAGCAATGCATTTTGAGACTTTTAAGTGCCATGGGGATTGTATTGGTTGTTTTGTTAATGATTGGAATATAATGAAGCCACCGTATAAGTGGAAAAGTAGAACGTTTCAGTGGCTGCAAGTCTTTACTTGGTGCAGTGCAGAGAATGTCCATTCATTTATGGCATTAGTGGCAGCCATCAGTAAGAAATGTCTCAGAAGAATCACGATCTCAGAGAATATGCATCTGGAAGGTAGAGACATCTGAGATACTGACTTCATCATATATGAAATAGACACCGTTGATGAATTACTTTTAAAAGTTGTTTCTCACGAGCGATATAAAAATCTCTAGTCTTGACGAAAGGGATGTCTTGTCCAAATCATCACAGTAGAACTTTAACACAAAATCCATAATTTCATTGTAATACATTGTAATATTTTTTGATAATTGTTTTAATGATCTATATTGAAGTGTACAACATTGAGTCATCAAATGTTCAAACATTGATCGACCAATTAATGAAGCATATCTAATACCTTATTTTAAATAATTGTTTACAAATACCAGATACAGGTTCCTATTTTGCACCCATGTAAACAATATTTTGCACACTTTCTTTGTCACTTCAATGACTGTAGATCACTGTTACACTTGCTGCTCCAATGAGCAGATATTGCTGTTACAAAATTTTCCATTTTTAAATTTTTTTTTTTTTATCATTTTACTTTATTTATTTTGCAATCACCACTCCTACCGCCCCTCTGTCGATGTCCCAGAGGAACCTTTAAGGATTCTGTTTTGATTACCTCTTAGTAACTTTGAGTTCTTTTGAAACTGAAAGAATTTCAATTCAGTAGCATTTTAAAAAAAATTCTGAAAACATTTCTTTATTGGTTCCTAAGTGTTGTACACAAACCAGTTTAGGAACTAAAGTTCTTGAGAGAGTTGTTGAGGAGTTCTGGAACTGTTTAAGGTGGTTAAAATTTGTTTAAAAACAGAAAAACAAATTATAGTAGGGATAATTTTGTATTCTTTATAGGATTGATCACTTGTCATTATATTCACTTTTTCATAAGAAGAAAACAGTCGCACTATTTAGTGAAACATGATAAATTTCTGTTGATCAATTTGAATATGTAATCTTCAAGGAGACCAGTGATGAATGCTTAGGGGTATACCAGATTGTTAGCAGGATCATTAAATTGAAATTGATTGGACTGTTGTTCTTACATAGTTTTGTATCGTAGGGATATTTTCTTATAAAATGTCTGTATTTGATTAAGTCAGAAGGGAGGAATTATTGAAGTATAGGGCTGTGCAGTAATATTGATATTCCAGTGTATTGCAGTTCATTGACAAAAAATATCATATTGTGATGTTTTTTCAGTACTGATATACTGGCAAAATGCTTAGGCTTCGAATTAAATTACAAGCTTGGGATGCCTAAAATAAAATCGCTTAACATATCTCGGATGTTATCATGATGATGGCTTTTTTTTTTTTATATTTCATGGAGAGAGAGAGAAAGAAAGAAATCTGTTATTTATTTTCTATAAATGATTCTTACATACCAACTGCTTCAAATCTGTATCGCTGCCTTTAAATAGATATCACTTAATCAGACACTTTGGTGTATAAAGGAAACTTAAGGCAAACTTGCATCCTGGGTTTTAAAATAAAATAAAACCTACAAACACGTTCTAATATTTGGAATGCAAATGTGCACAATCCTTCAGTTCTGAAGGAATTTATATAAGGACATATATGCAATGTTTCTCAATAATTTTTCGTGAAATTTCATGTGCAATTCACTTGAATTCTATCTTGCATCAAAAAAAAAAAATAAAAAAATTGGGATATGTTATCATGTCTGTTTTAGAGTAAGCTTATATTGATAGTTCCTGGTTGTTGCAAGTAAAAATGTAAGTTCAACTCTACTGTATAAATGGGTATTAAAGAAGGAAAGAGAAATCTTTGGAACAATAGGGTATTGAACCCTGGACCCTTACATTACAGGTCAGGTGATCTAACCACTGAGCTACCCAGAGCGATTTAATAGATATGGTAATATTACTTCATTACAGAATCTAAACTAAGAACTCTTCATGTCGAGGAGATGAAAAATAATTTTAAAGGAAATGTCAGAAATGTTGTGTATGTCCTAAAGGTGAAAACGGTGCTGTATGAGAAACACAGTAATGAAGATGTACTTTAATAAATTCTTCAAAAATTGCAAACAAACTCTCTAAAGAGGGGCTGTAGCAATAAATTAATGAAATCAATGAAAGCATACAATTGGTACTTGACAACTACAATTGAGCCAAGCTTTTATCAGATGCATAAAAAAGCAAAGCAAAAACGGAAGGCGGGTATACCCCTTGTTTCCATCACCAAATACAACCCAGAAATTTAAAGAAAGTAAAACAAAAGATTTTAAAATACTGGCACATCTTTCAAAGAGACAAAAACGTTTTCTGTGATCTATCTGTTGTGCCATATGACCATAATAACAATTCAGGAATATTCTCACATCATCAATTATAAAATAATAAAACTGCATGATAATTGTAAAGTGCAAATAGACTCCTGAAGAGGCAGATTTTCATGCAGCTAAAATTCTATTTATTTCGTCTATTTCATAATTATCACCATGTGCAGATCCTGAAGCATACTACTACACCACTCGCATGGAACAGAATGAAACAATTCTTGCATGGAATGCTGAACAGTTTGCACGCAACACTGATCGGTTTGCACGAAACACTTCCCATTTCTTGAAAGGTCTGCATGGTTTGCATGAAACGTTAGTTGGGGCTTGTATGCTTTGTGAATGGTTTAAATGAAATGGTAGGTGTGGCCTGCACACTTGGATATGGTCTTTACAGAGCCATTAAATCATGAAAAAAAATTCAATATAATAATAAACTGGGGGATGAATGGTAAAGAAAAAAAAAAGGTCTTTTTTAAATGAATATTATACCTGCTTGACATGGTATTGTTTTTGTTTTGACCATATTTTTTTTTCAGGTGAAACTCAGCGTTATAATGTTTTACTAGGAGACAGTCTTCATTCACACTGTTCACCTCTTTAAAAGCGAAAAAATCTATCTCAAGAAAATTCCTACAGAAACATAAAATTGTAGAAAATATGACACTCAAGTTATGTACACATTGAATTATTTTGAAACAGACAATTAAAATTTGTACTGCACCTCAAATGCCACCACTCAATGCCTTGTGACACACTAAAAAAAACAAAGCTAGGTTAGACAATGATTTGCCACTAAAAAGTTAGTTTCCTATACTTAAGTTTGTTAAGATTTTTTTTAATGAAATGCTAATGTGAGATTTTATAACAACTTTTCTTGTGTAAAAAAATAATGAGATGGTGACCATCACATGTTTTACGAAGCCATTGTTGTGTAACACTGCGCTTGTACCTTGATTTTGGCAGATGCCCTCTCAGGGTAAAGAAATACTCTAGAGTATTTTTTGTCTCACACACTTTATTTACTGAAAAAAAAAATTGTGCAGAATGTCTCAGGCATAAGTTGATATTCTGCCTGATTTTTACAAGCTGGTATTTATATTTTTTGCTGTAAATAACTGGTATCTGGGTATACGTTGCCCATCCTCATGCAATTTTTTTTTTATTTCTCTAAGCTTTGTTTTTACAGGTAAAGTACGCAATATTTATAGCACCTGTTAATGTCTTTGATCACAATCATTTTTATAATTAAGGAGGGGGTCGATAAATCACACTTTTGTACTTCATGTGTGGTACATATATTGAGTACAATAAATTAAACACTACTTTAATATTTATATATTATTTTTATAATGTAGACTATTTAATTAATTTTAATTATGTTTCAACAGAGGAAATATTGAATCTATTAAAACTTTACACTAGAAAATCTTGTAATTTGCTGAAATTGACATGATGAGTACCCATGCATTTCCTCAGAAGGCATGCAGTGAAGATTACTGCAGATGATTGTTACTTCAAAATTAAAGTTGCAGATATTGCAAATTCTTATTCTTTGTTTAGAATTCATTATTTTTGCAAAAATATTCAGTGAAAATTACTGCAGAGGTCAAACTTTTTGCTGCGTATTGCACACTCAAAGTGCGTTTTTTCAAGAATTTTCAGGCCTAAAATGGGAAAGGGGTTGTATATTTTACAGAAGTACATATTATATTCTGCAAGATATGGTATTAAATTTTAGGTCAGTTTTGGGATGAATTGAATTGAATTTTTTAGAATAAATTTTATAAATCGATTGATTGATTATATATTGTTTAACGTTCCGCTCAAGAATCTTTAACTCATATGGAGATGTCACCATTACTGGTAAAGGGCTGCAAAATTTAGGCCTATGCTCAGCGCTTATGGCCTTTGAGCAGGAAGGGATCTTTAATGTGCCACACCTGCTATGACAGGGGGCCTTGATTTTTGCAGTCTCATCCGAAGGACCGCCCCATTTAGTTGCCTCTTACGGCAAGCTAGGGGTGCTGAAGATCTATTCCTCACAGGGAATAAAATACTTGGAAGAATGGATATTTGATAAAGTAAACCAAGATATGTTAGTATTTATCGGACTTGCATGATCTGTATATTTGTAAGGGCTTGGCTTGTACAGCACGAAATGTTTCTTGTACAGAACGATTCTTCATGAAATGGTAAATGGTTTGCATAGAATGCTGAATGATTTGCGTGGAACAAAATGAAATGCTTTTGAGGTGATTGGGGCACATAGTTTCTTACTTAATGATAAAAAAAGGATTTTTTTCATTCGGATTGAAGATATTGCAATACATATCATAATATATATACAGTGGGTTTTGCTTAATCCAATAGCTCATATGTCGGTGGAAAATTATCAGATTAGCCAAATATTTGATTAGCGGAATGGCAGTTGTACACTTCGATCTCTTTGAAGGTATGTTTGGTTTACACTGCAGTATTTCAGTGACCCAATATTATCGGTATATTTACTAGTGCTGTGCGATATTACTGGTTTACCGGTGAATCCCGATTCCAATGTTGGCAATAGGTATTGCGATATTTTTTTGCCAATACCGGTTCGGGTTCGATATTCCGTAAATTCTTAAAAAGAGTTATCTGTGCTTGTTTTTAAAACGAAAGTATGGCAGCGAACGAAACCGAAGTAAAACAGAAGCTCTTGCCAGTTTTCTGGACCCAAGGTTCAAATTCTTGCCCTTTTTGGAAGATGACACTTTAAAGGAGGAAGTACACGCAAAAGTTGTCAGCAAGCTGGTAAAACTTGGACCAATGAAGATTAAACAGGAACCTGGAGAAACAACGGTTACAGATCCACCCCTTCCATCAATGCCAATGGGAGATTTAAACCAGAGTGAGACTACAGAATCAACCCAGACAACTGGCAATTCATCTTCAGGCATCAAAGTTGATGATGTTTCTGACGTTAATAATAACAGCCCAGAAAGAAAGAAAGCGAAGAAAGAAGATCTAGCCTCCCTCTTTCTTGATGTGTACGTAACATCATACACACCAGCAACAGAGAAAAGTGTTCATGAGAAAGCAAAGGAGAATATTGAAGTGTACAAAAGTTTGCCTCCTGCTGCATTCAACAGTGATCCCCTACAGTGGTGGAAATTGCATGAGGACAAGTGTCCATTGGTAGCTTCTTTGGCCAGGCAAGTCTTAGCAATTCCTGCTACCTCTGTAGCTTCAGAAAGAATTTTTTCTACAGCAGGTGACATTGTTAACAGTCAAAGAGCTTGTCTGAAGCCTGCTCATGTGGATATGCTAATCTTTCTGAAAAAGAATTTAGAGTGATCACTGATCACCCCCTGTGTTTAGTGCTTACATCACGCTGATGTGAATTTTGGAACATTTTTGTGCTTTAGAGAAACACTGCAAAAATCTAGTCATTTTATTGTTCATACTGAATGGATCTATCCATATATTTTTGTTTACTTACAACTAATGTTTGTTAATGTTTATTTACTGAAGTTCAAGTAGAATTAAATGATGAAAAATAGCTTCTGGTCTTTATTTTCCATAGATTGAAATAATATTGCAATATATTGCAATGCAAATTTTAATATTGCAATATATCGCAATACGATTTTTGGGTCGCAATACCCAGCACTAATATTTACGCTTTATTCCGGATTTTTTTTTTAGTACGTGTATTTCATGTCGGTATTGATTTATTGTCATTTTGTTTACTTTTATTAGACTTTTCCAATCAGGAATTTGTATACACCTGTAAACACTTAAAACAGCCACTATTGTGAACCGGATGTACAGTGTGTAAGAACAGAAAATAGAATGCAGCCCTATTTTTCCGTATTCAGATCATCGTATAATAAAATAAATAAACAAAAATAAAGTAATATGTGTTAATTTTCTTTCTTTTATCAAAATTTTAATTGTCTTTGATACCATAACCCATAAGTGTAATTATGCTGCTTGGTTGATACAAATGCAGAGCCAATTACATAGTACCATACCTTAGCTATTTTAAAATTTAATTGATTCTCACACCACAAGCTTTCAGGTGTGTCACAAGAAAACAAAACCCATTTAATTAATTTACTTATCCAGGTAACACACAGCAAGGCATGCAATCAGCAGGTGCTAGCTTTCATCTTCAAGTGCACATTATCCACCTGAGTTTATTGAAGTGTGACTTATCATCTGTGAAGCTTTTATCAGTATACACAATGAGTTTAGGGGTTCAAAAGGTGTGAAGTGGTTAGGAAAAAAATTGATTGTGTGTATATTATTAGAATAGCTGAATTTTGAAATTTTGCTTATCAGAATATCAGACAGAAATATAAAGGAATGTATAGAAAATGGTTTGGTACAGTGGTATTATATTAGAATAGCTGAAATATTCGAATATGAGATTTTAGATTAAGTGAAACACACTGTATAAAAATATTGCAATGGATCACAATTCAAAATTTCCTGGGGTTGAAATATTGAAGTACATGTCCAAACGAGGATATGATTATGTGCATCATCTGAAAGTAGTTCAGAGGCATTTTGTAATAAAACTTTAAATTGAACAGATAGGAAATCTTTTGATAATGTTATTCAATCAATCAATGCCTGGAATCAGTACCTTAGGGAAACCAGATGTGATACAAACCATGAAAACATGGAAAGCTTAACATTATATGTCATACATGTAATTTATTTTGTTTATCCTCTCAGATAATGAAATAAATTATTTTCAGTTCACAGCAATGTAGAACATCTTGTTGGTAATGTGTTGTACAACCACCTACAAGAAGAGGACCATAGTGCAGAGGACTTCATCCTAAAAGTGTATGACAAGTCAGAATATTTACTCAAGTAAGCACATTACTGTATCATTTTGTATGTACAGGATAATGCAATATATACAAAAGTTGCATACAAAAAAGTACAGGGAAGAAAAAGTACAAAAGATATACTGTATAACTTTTTATTTAGGTCACCTTAGTGAACCCGGATGACCTATTGCAATTGGTCCATGTCTATCGTCGTGCATTAACAATTTTAGTAAACTCGGGTGACCTATTGCAATTGGTCTCCATCTGTTGTCCATCATTCCTGAAAGTTTCAAAACTCTATCTTTAGCGATTTAGAAGGAAAAGAGTGGACAAAATTTCTTTTTGAAATACGGAAATGACATATCTCACGAATAGAAGTGAATTTTGGAAAAATATTTGATGTTACTGAACAGTTGAGTAATGTCAATAATATATGTGAAATTAATTTCAAAAACTTAATTATAAGCGAGTTACATGAAAAAAAATGATAGAATGATTTTCCTAAAAATTTTTCTCGAAAAAACTGGGAGTTGCTGTATTGACTTTTGATAAATCATACATTTTCTGAAACTATGAAAAGGACCTAATTATTCCATGCAAGTTTTGTTTCGAAACCATAAATTTGAAATGTGACGTTCTTTTGTACACTTTTGGTGACAACTGAAAGTGATGGATGATGACGATGAACGTTATTACAAAGGGGAAAGTCACCATTTATCATCCCTGAAAGTTTCAAAACTTTATCTTGAACCGTGTAGGAAAAAGCTTATGGATAAAATATCGTTTTAAAAGCAGGAAATTGTCAATAACTCGTGACAGGAAGTTAATTTTGGAAAAAGAATAAATTGAATCTACTTCATCCAATGATGTATATTTCTGAAAGTTTCATGAAATTATACCAAGCTGTTTACGGG